>JANHZT010000447.1:16629-30628 GCA_032468215.1 Stegonotus admiraltiensis
GGCTATTGCTTAACACATTGTAAGCCGCCCTGAGTCTCCGGAGAAGGGCGGCATATAAATAAATTTTTTTAAAAAAAATGATATTTCTAATAAAGCTGTTCTTTGAGGAAGCTACTTGCCTTGGAGTATGGCCTGATATGGCTCTATTACTTGGAACCCTGACATCAGCATTAAATGGCTGAAATGTACAGTGGTTAATATTTTTTTTATCTTTTGCAAGGTAGCACTTGGTTTTAGCACTTTTCTTCTGCAAAAGAAGAAAAGCTTATTACTTCTAGTCACAAACTTCAAAGCTGTATAAGCAGCAATTATTTTATTGCATATATTTTAAAACAGAAAATATTTCATTATGTATTGCCTATTTCTATTCTCCTGAAAAGCAGTAACAGCAGTTGATTTTATTGTTATATATGGTTAATAGGTTTTGTGGGGTCTAATTAATCTACTTTTTTTATTGTATTGCTGTGTTGGCAAACCTATGGAACGCGTGACAGAAGCGGTATGCAGAACCATCCCATGAGGAATGCGCAGCCTCGAGACGGACCGCCACTCTTCCGGGTATCAGCACTCCCGTGCCATCCAGGCAAATGGTTTCACGTGCCATTTCCGGCACGCAGGCTGGCACGCGGTGACTTAAAAGGTTAGCCATCACTGGTATAGGGGCTACTTGCTGGGTATGCCATTATTCCCTTCATGTCAGGTTCAATCAGTGGTGGGTTCCTCCCAGTTCAGCCGAGCCGGTAGCGGTGATGATATGACGTCACTGAACCGGTTCTCTTTGTTCGGGAGCTGCCCGCCCCGTTATTCTTACCTTTTATTTGGCTCCGCCCCCAATCTATTCGCTGCCTTCCGAGTCCCAGTTGATCGGCTAGAAGGAAAAAAACTGTTTAAACTCTTGCTGCAGGGCTTCAAATGATCAGTGTTAAAAGGCAGTGTGGTGGTAGACCAGTGCTCTCCAAGAACAAATGGGTAGACTGGTGTGCTCAAAAAACCAATAGGTAGACCGGAATGCTCCCAAAACAAATCAGTAGACCGGTGCCTCCAAAAAAAAATGGGCAGACCAGAACGCTCCAAGAACAAATGGGTAGACCGGTACAGCTCTGCAAGCAGTTAAATGCCTGTAGACCAGTACCTCTGCTAAATCCTAAAGAATTATCACATGACCAGCAAGCCACACCCACAAAATAAGCCACACCCACAGAACTGGTAGTAAAAAATTTTAGAACCCACCCCTGGGTTCAATGTGTCTTACTCTGAATCTCTGCAGAAGGGAATTCAATTTCTATTCGTTTTTGTGCTCTGGAGTTAATTCTTAAACATAAATTATTGTTCTTTTACTTTCTTATTTGGTTTCTATGGCCACCCATTTTAGCCAATGGCTTTGGGCTTCTTTTTGGTCTATTCATACCAGTTGCCCTTCTTCCTTGTCTTCTGGCATTTTGGTTGTTATGTATGAACCATCTACAGAAACAAACAAAAACCTTCACAGAAGGGTAATGACAATAAACACTCTTTGTGCAATGAATTCTTGCAGTAGCCAGCCAGTCACAAATTCTTCCAACTTCTTCTATTCCTTCTGCACCAACATCCTATTTTATTCCTCAAAGACAGCAGAATACCATAGCCATTAAGAGTCTAATTAAGAGTTAATTAATGAAATGATCTTTTCAAAAATCCAGAGGCTGTTGAACTATTTCAAGCATTTTCAGCTCCTAAGCATAATGCGCGACTTCATAATGGGTGCAACCAAAGAGTGGCACCAAGAAGAGAGAAAGAAAAGGAGAATTAAATATAATTTGATTATTTTGAAGTTTTAAAACTGCACGTTTAAATCTGAAGCCACCTGGAGCTTGAGGGTCAGGACGAACGAACCTCCTGGTTCCTCTGCACACCTGGCCTGCTCCTGGTTGTTGGATGTTGTTCTGCAAAGGTATCATATGAAATATGAACTACTAGGAAAAGAATTGTTATATATATAACATTATCAAATCTTTATTATGGTGAAAGACCAGCACAAAGTTCATGGGATACATTTCTCTTTTTAAAAAAAGAATAAGAATAATCATTATTATAAACAGCTAAAAGATATAAAAAAGGAAGTATATATAAAAACAGAAGCTTAAATAGCAATAGCACTTAGTCTTATATAGTGTTTTACAGCCTTCTCTAAGCAGTTTTACAGAGTCAGCCTCTTGCCCTCAACTATCTGGGTCCTCATTTTACCAACCTCGGAAGGATGGAAGGCTGAGTCAACCTTGAGCCTGGTGAGATTCGATCTGCCGGCAGTCAGAAGTAGCCTGCAGTTCTGCATTCTAACCACTGCGCCACCGTGGCTAATTTTTCTCTCCTCCCTTATGTCCAGTACTGAGACATGATTCACTAAAGAGAATAAGACCAAAAATTAAATTGTTACATTTCCATTCCCAATGGGAAATCGGAAATGAAAATCAGGGCTTTTCTACACTCATCACTGTCTGCCTCATATGGATTTTCTTGTGTGCCTTAAGGGAGGAATAATGCGTGAAACACCGTCCACACTCTGGGCATCTGAAAGGTTTCTCCCCTGTATGTAAACCTAAATGATTTATAAGTTTAGATCTAGTACTGAAACCTTTCCCACATTCTGGGCACTCATATGGTTTTTCTCCTGTGTGAGTCCTATGGTGTATTACCAGGTGGGAATTCTGACTGAAACATTTCCCACAATCAGGACACTCATACGGTTTCTCCCCTGTGTGAGTCCTCTGATGTATCGCCAGCTCACAATTCCGACTGAAAGTTTTCCCACATTCAGGACACTCGAACGGTTTTTCTCCTGTGTGAGTTCTCTGGTGGATCACCAGGTGGGAACGACGATTGAAATTTTTTCCACAATCTGGACACTCATAAGGTTTCTCCCCAGTATGAGTTCTCTGGTGTATTACCAGCCCAGAATTCCGACTGAAACTTTTTCCACAATCAGGACACTCATATGGTTTCTCTCCTGTGTGACTCCTCTGGTGTAGCACAAGGTGGGAATTCCGACTGAAACTTTTCCCACAATCCAGACAATCATAAGGTTTCTCCCCAGTATGAGTCCTTTGGTGTGTCACAAGGTCAGAATTCCGACTGAAACATTTCCCACAACCTGGACACTCATATGGTTTCTCCCCAGTATGAGTCCTCTGGTGTAATACCAGCGCATAATTCTGACTGAAACCTTTCCCACAATCAGGACACTCATACGGTTTCTCCCCCGTGTGAGTCCTCTTATGTATCACTAGGTCGGAATTCTGAATGAAACTTTTTCCACAATCTGGACATTCATATGGTCTTTCTCCTGTGTGTATTCTCTGATGTATTACCAGGTCAGAATTCTGACTGAAACTTTTCCCGCAATCTGGACACTCATACGGTTTCTGCCCTGTGTGCATCCTCTGGTGTACAACCAGATTGGAACTCTGACTGAAACATTTGCCACAGTCTGGACACTCGTATGGTTTCTCTCCTGTGTGAGTCCTCTGGTGTATCGTTAGGTTGGTATTCCGACTAAAACCTTTTCCACAATCTGGACACTCATAAGGTTTCTCCCCTGTGTGAGTCCTCTGGTGTATCACCAGGTGAGAATTCCGACTGAAAGTTTTCCCACAATCTAGACACCCATATGGTTTCTCCCCCATGTGAATCCTCTTGTGTATCACATTTCCTAAAGCTATTTGCCACACTGAGGGCTTTGCTTCAGTGTGTGTCCTCTCATGCACTATCGGCTGTGCTCTGCAATCTGTGTTTTACCTAAAATATGCATATTGTGGGATTTTTCCACCAAGGATATTTTTGGATTCTCAAGATCAAAAATGTTTTGGATCCCTTCTTGGATAGTGCTTTTATTCAAGCTATTCTTACTTGCTTCACAGGGTGAAGCTTGAATGCCTATCCTATGTGACTATCAAATGACCACTTCCTCCTGCACTGATTTCCAGATTATGTCTGCTCTTTCTGAATTTGACCCCTTGACCTTTTTTTGGAGTGTTTCCTTGAGTTCTACATATTCATTTTTTTCCAACTCAAAACTCTCTTCATCTCTTTTGTCCATCACCTGCTTGGAGAAGTACAAGTCTTTTGTAGTTTTCTGGAGGTGGCAGAAAACACTTTCATTGCTGGCTGGATTTGCTTTTCTTTTAATGCTGCTTGGGATTCTCACTTGTCCGGAATTCTCTTCCTAACATCTTTTTGGTCTACAACATTAACATAAAAGGTTAGTTTAAAAGGTCAGATTGACACAAAAGATTTATAAAATGGCTGCAGAAAATGTGAAAACAAGAAGAAAGTAAAAACATGCATTATAATGGAAAAAATATATGCCAAAATGCTAAATTAACTTCTAACCTCAATTTGGATTCATTTGACATATACCGTAAAAGATTAGCAAGATCCAAGTTCAAATATCCACACAAACATTAAATTATCTTCTGGACTTCAGCTAAATTAAAATTCTTCAATAATAAATTGGTTATTTTCAAATATACCAGGAAATGTCGAGGCTAGATTATACATACACGCACATAGAGACAAATAGAGATACCCCTATGAATATATGTCTGTTAAAAGTCCATGTGTATTTCAGCCTCAAAAATGTCCTAGAAGAGGGTACACTCAAACGTTTGGGTCTAATTCTAGAAGATGGGATGGCTTCAACAGATGAGGGGCTTCTATTGATGCATGGTACCCAAAGCATCTGCAAGATATAATCCCCACTTTTGTGCATGAAACTCCCCACTTTCCAAGAAAAGAACACAATCTTAAACTGAAGGAGCCTTTTTTAAATCCCCCAACCAGCAGAAAATTGCAGGCACCACTTTCATAACGACCAGCAACACTGGAACAAAATTTGGGGAGGGAAGGAACCTGCAGCAGCACCTGACATGTTTCAGCCTGGTTTCTTCTCTGCTTCTGCAGCGTGGAGGAAACCAAACAGCCCTCCTTGCACCCGGCTTCTCCTCCGACCTGCCCTCAACTCACCTTCCAGCTGCTAAAGTCCTGGGAAGAGCAGGAGAGGCGCCCTCCACGCCACCGTCCTCCCACGGGTCAGCCGGAAGAGGAGATTCCTCTGTTCTTCTCCTCTCTAGAAATCCAGTACTCGATTGTTTCAACCCCTTTCGGCTCCGTCGCTCCCCCTCCGGTTGGATGTGGGTATACTCAGCCACCATCGATGCCGCTCTACTGTATTGACCCGCTTTCTAGTCTCCGGGTGTTACTCATTTAATAGAGCGCGCGCCATCTAGCGACATAGAGCTGAATTACAGGCTTCGGTCGTTTACAAGGTTTTTGTTTGATTACGGTGCGCAACATCGATGCACTCATACCTACTCCTTTAGCAAGAACTAAACCAAGGGAAAGAAAGCATCCTTTGGGGGTGGGGTGGGGGGAGACACGATGGAGGTGCTGGCCTAACTAGATTCAGAAGACCCCAATTCAGCTTTTGGCTCTAATCCAGTGGTGAGATCCAATTATTTTTACTACCGGTTCTGTGGGTGTGGCTTGGTGTGAGTGGCTTGGTGTATGTGGCAGGAGAAGGATACTGCAAAATCTCCATTCCCACCCCACTCCAGGGGAAGGATACTGCAAAATCACCATTCCCTCCCCACTCCAGGGGAAGGATGTTGCAAAATCTCCATTCCCACCCTACTCGGGGGCCAGCCAGACGTGGTATTTGCAGGTTCTCTGAATTGCTCAAAATTTCCGCTACTGGTTCTCCAGAACCTGCTGGATTTCACCCCTGCTCTAATCTCTATTGCATGCAGGAATCTGAATGAAACAACCCCAATTTATCTTGATTCTTTTTTCCTTTGGGAACTCAAGGTGGCATAGCATTTCATAGGATAAAGCACTTCTTAGGTCACATCCTGGACCAAGGAGGTTCATTTAAATCTCCCCTACCCACCTATCTTCCTTCAGGGACATAATTTTGGCCTCTCAATTGGCATCCCAGTATTCCATAGCTCCTGGAAGCTACCTTCACGCCTGACCTAACACTGACCTGGAACTTCTTTGCAGTTTTAATCTCCTGTCTTTAATTCTTACACCCAATGTTTACTTTAGGTGCCTTCAAGGTAGACTTCACACCTGGCAATTGCTTGGACTGGTTTCTCTGCAGTTTCCTTGGCAAGGAGATTCCAAGTGGTCTCATTTCCCATTTCCTAGACCTGAGAGAGGGACTGGCCAGGGGTGCCCAGTTGGTTTTATGCCTATGGCAGGACTGGAACTGAGCACCTCCCTGTCTGTAACTTGTAGCTTTCACCACTGCACCAAACTGGCTCTTCTTATTCCCCACATTTTATACCTCACTCATCTGTTCCAGTGGCTTCAACCTTTCAAGATCTAGTCCAACATCTTTGCAGTTAAGTCCCCATTATTCTTCAGAAAATGGACCTTTTTTGCCTTAAATCTGAGCTTCAAACTCTTCTTCTGAGGAAATGGAGTGTTTCTCCAAATGGAGAGGTGGTTTCAGGTCTGGCCTGGGAACCAGCTTCTCTGGATTGCCCATTGCTGCATTTTATTTCGTTTTATGGTAGATAGATGAGATGGCTGGATGGGCGGATATAGATGATAGGTAGACAGACAGACAGACAGACAGACAGACAGACAGACAGACAGACAGACAGATTGATTAGGGATGGGCAGAAGATATACAGTGTTTGTAGGTTTTATGGGGTTTAATTTATCTATTTGTTCTGCTGTAAAGGAGTTATCTGTAGGGATTTCCACTATTTCCCATGTATCAGTTTCTTTGTGTCTCTATTGAATGTTTGTCTAATGGGATTCAATTACTGTTCTTTTCTTCTTCTTTCTCTACACTTAATTCTTAAGCACGGCATAAACTGTTATTCCTCTCCCTACCCTCATACCCATTGCTTCTCTTTCTTGCCACCTGGTATTTGGGTTGTCTGTATAAGACACGTTGCAAAAGAAAAAGAAATTGGGTGCTTTACAGAATTGAAAGAAACACACTCTTCGCAAGGAATTCTTGCAGTAGCCAGTAAGCCACAAACTCTTCCATCTTCTTCACCTCCATTGCCTCTGTGCTCATGGTCCCGTTTTGTTCCCCAAAGACATCAGAATATTGTAGAGTTTGTATCATGGAGTCATCCTCTCAAATATCCAGAGGCTTTTGAGCTATTTCAAGTATTTTCAGAGCCTCAGCATGATAAAATGTAACAACAGATCTGTCCAATAGTGTTACTAAAAAGACAATTAAATACACTCTGACGTGAATTAAATAGAATTTGATTATTTTAAGATTTAAAATCTTTATTACAAAGACCAGCATAATGAACGTGGGATGTATTCCCAGCTAAAAGGTAGACATCGAAGTCTAATAATAGTAATTATACTAAAAAACCAAAGACATGAAAGACAAGCACATATAAAAACAGGAGTATTTAAATGTAGTAGCTGGAGGAGTGGGGCTGTGCAGTGAGCCAGAACACACAATTGTGGTTGATTGGTGGCTCCTGTGTGAGGCATTCTGCGCTGTGATTGGTTGCTCTGACTGTGGCGGGGTAGTTTCCCTGTTTTCCCACCTTTTTCTTCTGTGGGCTTTGTGTGCTGTTCTGTGATTTACCTCATGATACTCCTGCTTGCTTGACTATCTAGTTTGCCGTACATATGACCATTCAAAGTTACAACAGTAAACACTGTAAAAAGTGACTTATGACCATTTTTCAGTTATGACCATTGCAGCATCCCCATGGTCATGTGATTTACATTAGATGCTTGACAACCATCTCACATTTATGACGGTTGCAGTGTCCTGGGGTCAAATTTCTTTTGCAAATTTCTGACAACCAAAGTCAATAGAGAAACCAGATTCATTTAACAACAGGGTCACTAATTTAATAAGTGCAGTGATTCACTTAACAAATGTGGCAAGAAAAGTCGTAAAATGGTGCAGAACTCACTTAACAAGTTTTTCACTTAGCAACACAAATGTTGGGCTCAATTGTGGTCATAAGTTGAGGACTACCTGCACAGTATGTAATAACAGGGTTACTATCTGAAAGCAGCAGGGAATTGTAGAACTGTCCTGTGTGCCCCGAGTATCTATGTAGTAGTACTGGAGAAATAAGCCTGGTACAAACATCTCTGTAATACAGCCACTGGAGAAACATGTGCTCTGTTATTTCTGTGTCCAGAGTCATGGGGACATTATGTTATAACCTGAATTGAATTACTGAAATGAACACACCTAGAATACTGCATCCAGTTTTGGTCACACTATAAAAAAGATGTTGAGACTCTACAAAAAGTGCAGAGAAGAGCAACCAGGATGATTAAGGGACTGGAGACTAAAATATATGAAGATCAGTTACAGGAACTGGGCATGGCTGATCTAGTGAAGAGAAGGACCAGGGGAGACATGATAGCAATGTTCAAATATTTGAGGGACTGCCACAGAGAGGAGGCGCTAAATATATTTTCCAAAGCTCCTGAAGGCCAGACAAGGAATAATGGATGGAAACTGAACAAGGAGAGGTTCAATCTGCAAATAAGGAGACATTTTCTGACAGTGATCAACCAATTGCCTTCGGAAGATGTGGGAGCTTCATCACTGGAAGCTTTCAAGAAGAGACTGGATTGGGTGTAGGGTTTCCGGCTTGGGCGGGGAGTTGGACTAGATGACCTACAAGGTCCCTTCCAACTCAATCTAATCTAATCTAAAAATAAAATTGGTGTCTTCCAAACTCAACAAAACGTTTAGCATCTTGACAGCGCTATCACAACTTCAACCTTCAAAAGATAACAAGGCATGTGCAAGCAAAGGGGATCACAGGAGTTGCTCATAAACTTGAAGATCCTACGCTCAAAAACCACCACCTCTTTCTCTATAATATTGCAACAGCATTTGCATATCAAGTTCAACAATCTTTAGTGTGAATTTTTTGTGCTCTTCTCATTGCCCCAAACCTCCCTCAAACATTCTCCATTCCGTGCTTCATAGCTCACAATTTGAACAGGAATTCTTCTTGCCCTGATTTTCTGAAAATGTTAGGAAAGAAACCCTGAATCCTTTTTACTTCTCTTCTGTCATCACTTCATATTTGCGGAGCTACAATTGGTAAGTAAATCATAGTGTTCCTATCTTCCAATATATTTTTTTCAGGATGTGAAGATTTCTAAAAAAACCCTAGGTGTTGCTTTTCTATTATCTCTCTTGTTCAGTGTGCAAAAAACATTCCAAAAAGTCTTTTGGCAGCAATTATTCTATTTTTGCAAAAGGAAATATCCACTACATTTTCCTGCAACACACAAGTAGTTAGCTTTGATCAAGCTAACATTATTCATTTTTATTTCTTTTCTCTCTCCTTTCATGCCTAATACTGAGATATGTTTGGCTAAAGAGAATCAGGTCAATAATTAAATCCTTAAATTCTCAGGTGAACTTGCAAAGGCAGATCAGAAAAGAAATTCAAGTCTTCTGTTTACTCTTCATCTTCTGGGTCATGTGGATTTTCTTGTGTTTAATAAGGGAGGAAGTTTGTGAGAAGCACTTTCCACACTCTGGGCACTTGAAAGGTTTCTCCCCTGTGTGTAAACCTGCATGATTTATAAGGTTAGTCCTAGTACTGAAATCTTTCCCACAATCAGGACACTCATATGGCTTCTCCCCTGTGTGAGTCCTCTGGTGTATCACAAGATTGGAATTATGACTGAAACCTTTCCCACAATCTGGACATTCATAGGGTTTTTCTCCTGTGTGAATCCTCTGGTGTATCATCAGGTTGGAATTATGACTGAAACTTTTCCCACAATCTGGACACTCATATGGTTTCTCCCCTCTGTGAGTCCTTTGGTGTTTCACAAGATTGGAATTATTACTGAAACCTTTCCCACAATCTGGACATTCATAGGGTTTTTCTCCTGTGTGAATCCTCTGGTGCATCACAAGGGTGGAATTATGACTGAAACATGTCCCACAATCCGGACATTCATACGGTTTCTGTCCTGTGTGTATTCTCTGGTGTCTTACCAGATTGGAATTCTGACTGAAACGTTTGCCACAGTCTGGACACTTGTATGGTTTCTCTCCTGTGTGAGTCCTCTGGTGTATGGTCAGGTTGCAATTCCAACTAAAACCTTTTCCACAATCCAGACACTCATATTGTTTCTCCCCTGTGTGAGTCCTCTGGTGTATCACCAGGTGAGAATTCTGACTGAAAGTTTGCCCACAATCTATACACTCATATGGTTTCTCCCCCATTGAATCCTCTTGTGTATCACATTTCCTAAAGCTATTTGCCACATTGAGGGCAGTGGCTGGGCTTTTCCTCAATGTGTGTCCTCTTGTGCATAATCAGCTATGCTCTGCAATCTGTGTTTTACCTAGAATATGCATATTGTGGGATTTTTCCACCAAGGATATTTTTGGATTCTCAAGATCAAAAATGTTTTGGATCCCTTCTTGGATAGTGCTTTTATTCAAGCTATTCTTACTTGCTTCACAGGGTGAAGCTTGAATGCCTGGTTATGATTATCATGATCACTTCCTCCTGCAATGATTCCAGATTACTTCTCCTTTTTCTGAATTTGAAAATAATCCCCCTTGACCGTTTTTTGGAGTGTTTGTTTGAGTTCTACATATTAAGTTTTTTTCAACTCAAAACTCTCTTCATATTCTCTCTTGTCTGTCACTTGCCTGAAGAAGACTTTTGTAGTGCACTTTCATTGCTGGCTGGATTTGCTTTCCTTTTAATGCTGCTTGGGATTCTCACTTGTCTGGAATTCTCTTCGTAGCATCTTTTCGGTCTACAAGATTGACATAAAAGATTTATAAAATGGGTGCAGAAGATGTGAAAATAGCAAGAAGAAAAAAATACGCATTACAATTAATTAAAATACTAAATTAACGTCTAACATTAACTATGATTCATTTGACATATAGAAGACTAGCGAGATCCAAGTTCAGATATCCAAACAAACATTAAATTCTCTTCTGGACTTTGGTAAATCAAAATTCTTCAATAACAAATTTGTTATTTTCAAATATATCAGGAAATGTTGAGGCTAGATTATTAAAATTGCACGAACAGATTCAAAATGGTGTGTCAAAGTTGGAATCCAAAATTGATGAACTTGTAAAGAGAGCTCGGGGAAGAAATTAAGGATTTGAAAGGAGATACGAAAGGGGTGAAAGTCAGAGTAGACTGTGTGGAGCAGTGGTTCTCAACCTGTGGGGTCGAACGACCCTTTCACAGGGGTCGCCTAAGACCATTGGAAAACACATATTTTCAATGGTTTTAGGAATAATTTTATGGTTTGGGGTCACCACAACATGAGGAACTGCATTAAAGGGTCGCAGCATTAGGAAGGTTGAGAACCACTGGTGTGGAGCATGGACTGGAGAAAACTAATGCTATGTGTGAGGCGGAGCTAGTTGAGATTACAGACCTGGAAGCTCAAATTAAAGGAAGCTCAATTAAGATTTTGTGGAATACCTGAACAACCAGGAGAAGAAATCAGAGTAATGATGGTAAAGGCCTTGGCTCGGTTAACTAATAAAGGGGAAGGGGAAATGAATCTTGACCTGGATAAGACATATAGAATAAACTCCAGATTTGTTGCCATGAAAAAGCTACCAAGAGATGTTCTAGTTCACTTTGTAAGAAAAGTAACAAGGGATCAGGCACAGCTGTTCCCCACCCACTCGCTGTTCTATTACCTAGCGAAGTGCACGTTCGGTGTGTACTGTGCATGCGCACGCAGCGTGCTTTTGGCACACGCTGCACATGCACGTGTGCAGCATGCTTTTCATGTGCTCCGCGCATGCGAGGGCAGTGAACCGGTGGTGATCCGCGGACGATTTCACCGTGGGGTTAAACCCTCACAGGGTAATCTACCTAAGACTTTTTTTGAGATGACGGACAACTTACTATTAGTGGATTCTTGGAGATATAAAAATGGAGATGCCAGAGAATATACCTTCTTTTCTGAAAGACATAAAACTTTTTTCAAGGATTGATATGATACAGATATCTAAAAACTATGCAAATAAAATTTTGAAAGTGGACATTCTGCAGAAATCTTTCTCAGACTATAATCCAGTGCTTTTGGTTTTAAGAGGAAAGAGTTTGAGTTTCAGATGGAGACTAAACGAAGCTATTTTGCATAAGGATAGGATTGTAAAAGAGTGTAAAAAGAAATTGCAGGAATACTTAGAGAATCATTTGGGAAAAGAGACAAGCTTAACGATTGTATGGGATGCTAGTAAAGCAGTCATGAGGGGCTATTTTATACAGTACAATCGGATAGAGAAGAAAAAAATCCTAGTAAAAGCCGCAAAGGATAATAGATGAAATTAGACAGAAATAAATACTGTTGCAAAAAACACAGGTACTAAAATGTTACACCATATTAAACTGTTATGGCAACAATTATCTATGTTAACTGTACAGGAAATTGAAAAACAATGCTGATTAAGAATATGCCATCTCAGGATAATGATGTATTCATTTAAAAATCAGGCTTTAGGGTTGAGAAAAAGGTGAAATACTTAGGGGTTAAGTTGACAAATACAAATATAAAATTGTTTGAAAATAATTATGTCCTTTTTGAAGGGACATTAAACAAGATTTACAAAGATGGGATAAATTGCATTTATCATTACTGGGAAGAATCTCTGTAAATAAGATGAATATTTTACCAAAGATTTTTTTTTATTTCAGACATTACCAATACTTACAACTGATAACCCATTTAAACAACGGCAAGGGAAAAAACCAAGAATAGCTTAGATATAAGCTATTGCAAGATGCCAAGGAAAGAGGGGGAGTTGGGCCTACCAGATATGAAATTGTATTTTGATGCATGTTGCATGACCTGGGCAAAAGAATGGGTGAGTTTACAAAACAAGAGGTTACTCGAATTAGAGGGACATGAATTAAGGTTTGAATAGCACCACTACTTATGGTATGACAAAAGTAAAGTTAATGTTGATTTTAATAACCATTTTGTTAGACATGCCATATTAAGAGTTTGGAATAAATATAAAACAAGGCTCTCTACAAAGTTGCCTCTCTGGGTTTCACCACAGGAAGCCATTTTTAGAAAATAAATGGTGGCAAAGCCAGATTAGTTGATGTATGGTAAAATTTTATCTTTCAATTCTGGTGACCCAATACTAAAGCCAAGGGAAGAACTTGAATCAGAAGGTTATATTTGCCATTGGTTTACTTATCAGCAACTGAAAGAAATGTTTAAATTGGATAAAAAGTGCTCTGGTTTTGATTTTGTTAAAAATGACTTTCATTATGTGGTAACGATGAACATATTATTGCTAAGATTTATAAAATGTTATTGAAACTGAACTTAGAATATGAACATGTAAAACATTGTATGATTCACTGGGCAAGGAATTTTGGATATAACGTGATGCTTGAACAATGGAAAAGTATGTGGATGAAAGATTTAAAATTTACATTAAATTATAATTCAAAAGATATTTTTTATAAGATGATGTATTGCTGGTATCTAACACCAGATAAGCTATCTAAGATGTATAAAGGGAAATGGAAGAATAAAGACTTTTTACCATGTATGGTGGACATGCGATAAAGCAAAAAAAAAATTTGAAGTATGATTCACACTCTTAATACAGAAAATCCTGAAAATGGAGATAGAAATGAAACCAAAACTTTTCCTTTTGAGACTAACAGAAAAAGAACTGGAGGAAAAAAATGGAACTGTGCTACTATACATGTTGACAGCAGCAAGACTGCTATATGTGCAAAAATGGAAAGACACTTTGATACCCACCATGGAAGAATGGAAGCAGAAGTTGATGGGAATTGGCTGAAATGGGAAAACTGACTACTCTGATTAAAGAAAAGAACATAAGTACTTTTGTTTCCCAAGGGACACGGTGGCTCACAAGGGATGGGGTGGCTCAGAGTTCAGTGGTTCGAATCCCTAGTGCCACGTAACAGGGTGAGCTCCCGTTACTTGTCCCAGCTTCTGCCAACCTAGC
>JANHZT010000452.1:3784-14086 GCA_032468215.1 Stegonotus admiraltiensis
CCTTCTGGGCCCACTGGAAGTCAGCAAACAGGCCATTTCTGGCCTCCAGAGGGCCTCCAGGGAGGGTGGAGAAGGCCGTTTTCGCCCTCCCCAGTCTCCTAAAAAGGCTCTGGAGCCTGGGGAGGGCAAAAAACAGGCCTATCGAGCTCACTGTGCCATCACATGCCAAAAGCGAGGGAAGCATGGGGGCTGTCACGCACACATATGCAGGGGTGGGGTGCATAGAATTATGGGTGTGGGCACTCACGTGCGCAACCCCCCCCGCACTCCCCCCGCTTTTGGCACACGATGGCAAAAAGGTTCGCCATCACTGCCCTATACCATTTCAGACAAATGGTTGTTTAATCTCTTCTTAAAAACCTCCAATATCGGAGCACTCACAACCTCCAGAGCTGGTTTATTATTTTCTTCGTCCAGAATGGACTCCGTTGATCCAGTGCTTCTTGGCAGAGAAGAAACCAAAAGAGAAGGATCAAGGAGGTTTTTTAACTTCCCCCCTTTTTAGTTTCACATGCGCGATCAGATCATCAAGAAAGTGTCAAATCCAAATTGACCTGCGTTCATTTTTTGCAGTGAATCTCTGAACGTCATTATGGAGGAATGCCTTTTTGCACAATTTATCTTGCCTATTAATTCTTACCAAACTTTGCTTCAAACTTCCGATCCTCTTGGGGGGACTCTCTAATTAAAGATTCAAGCTCCGTGGTGTATTAATTACAGTTAGGATCTCCAATCTCTCAAGATCTTCCCTTTTTTTTTTAACCTCGGGTCCTCCTTGAGTTTGAAGATATCTAGAATGCAGTTTATCTCTCAGAGAATCTAAGGTTTTATAAAGGAGAACTAGCCAAGATCAGATGGTGCTTACAAAAGCCATCTCCCCAGCTAGCTGAAAAAAATAAAATAAAAGATGGATGGAGAAGAACTCGTAAAGTTATCTGTGTGATCGTCTTTTTTTCTCAACTATATCAGGTAAATCCACTCTCTTTCTTAGAACCATTTAAATCTGCATCAGGGCTGGTCACCACATTACAAAACAGATGTTGTGATTCTGGAAAGAGTGCAGAGAAGAGCAACAACAATGATTAGGAAGCTGAAGGCTAAAACATACGAAGAACGGTTGCAGGATTTGGGTTTGGCTAGTCTAGTGAAAAGAAGGAGTAGGGGGGACTTGATAGCAGTATCCTAGTAGTTGAGAGGCTGCCACAAAGAGGAGGGGATCAATTTGTTTTCCAAAGCCACAAAGGGAAGCACAAGAAACGGTGGATGGAAACTAATCAAGGAGAGAAGGAGAAACTTCCCGACAGTGAGGATAATTAACCAGTGGAAAAGCTTGCCTTCAGAAGTTGTGGGTGCTTTATCACTGGAGGTGTTTAAGAAGAGACTGGACAGACACTTGTCTGAACTGGTATAGGGTTTCCTGCTTGAGCGGTGGGCTGGACTAGAAGACCTCCAAGATCTCTTCAAGCCCTATTCTGATTGATTGATGTATGACCACAATGGAGCCCAAAATTGAGAGTTGTTAAATGAATTTTGCCCTGTTTCACAGCTCAGACCATCTCTAGTTATTTTTCTCTAGTGATTGTTCTAGGATCTTAGAAAGGATCTTTTCTATCTAGACAATTAGGTTTATTTTAAGGAATGGTGCAACATGTGAATCAGCAGAAGTGGTGTTGTTGTTAGTTGCGAAGTTGTCGACCCCATGGACAACGTTCCTCCAGGCCTTCCTGTCCTCTACCATCCTCTGGAGTCCATTTAAGCTCACGCTGACTGCTTCAGTGACTCCATCCAGCTACCTCATTCTCTGCCATCTCCTTCTTCTTTTGCCCTCCATATTTCCCAGCATTAGGGTCTTCTCCAGTGAGTTTACCTTAGTCTAAAAAAACAGAGACCCAGCATCTAATCTACCTGTAGATTTTGGAAACTAACTGCATAACGTTTGAGTCTGTCAATCTCTCTGTACACATCTACCTAACAGGGTTTTATTAAAATTGATACTCACGAAAGGGAAGCTCCCTGCGTATAAAACACTTGGAGCTTGAATTGCTTTCTAAAAATTCGGATTTTAAATCCACCAGATGTCGATTGCCAAAAGACAGACGTATTTTAAAAGAGAGTTATTAAAGCAAGGCAAAAGCTGAGGCAGCGATATTTTTTTAAAAAAAATATTTTTCGTCAAGCATGTATTTTATGACAGATACAAGTGTAAACATAATTATAGATACATGAAAAGGATACGAATAAAAGAAAACATTAGGACAGGGATGGTAGGCAGGCTGGTGCACTTATGCACGCCCCTTACAGACCTCTTAGGAATGGGGTGAGGTCTACAGTAGACAGTCTAAAGTTAAAGTTTTGGGGATTTGGGGAAGAAACCACAGAGTCAGGTAGTGCATTTCAGGCATTGATAACTCTGTTACTGAAGTTGTATTTTCTGCAGTCTAGTTTGGAGCGGTTTACCTTGAGTTTGCATCAATTGTGTGCTCTTGTTTGTTTTTGTTGAAGCTGAAGTATTCATTGGCTGGTAGGACATTGTAGCAGATGATTTGATGTACTATGCTTAGGTCAGACCGAAGACGGTGACGTTTTAAGTTGTCTAAATCTAAGTCTGGTGGCACAAGGTATTTTGTTGCGAGCAGAGGATACTTCTTGTGAAATATCTCTGGACTCGTTCGATTGTATTAATGTCCGATATGCAGTGTGGGTTCCAGACAGATGAGCTGTATTCAAGAATTGGTCTGGCAAAAGTTTTGCATGCCCTAGTTTGCAGTTTAATATTACCGGAGAAGAAGCTACGCCAGATTAAGTTAACAATTCTTAATGCCTTTTTTTTAGCAATGCTGTTACAGTGGCCTCTGGCACTTAGATCGTTTGAGATGAGTACTCCAAGGTCTTTGACAGAGTGACGGTCATCTGTTAAGTCGTATCCGTCCAGCTTGTATTTTGTGTTCTGATTTTTTTTTTTTTGCCAATCTGTAAGACGGAGCATTTGTTGGTTGAGATTTGGAGTTGCCAATTGTTTGACCATTCTGACACACAGTCGAGGTCTTTTTGTAGAGTAGCAGCATTGTCGGTGGTGTTGAATAGTTTTACATCATCCGCAAAGAGAAGGCAGAAGCTTCGACCTCTGGACAAAGCACAACAATGGAAAATCTGAACAAACTGCACAGAGAAGGTAAATTATGCCTAAGATTTGTATGTTTACAAGCCCTTTCCCCTACACTGCAAGTTCATGGCCTCTAAGTCGATTCCACAGTCATTCAAATTACCCCAAAGACTTTCTGTATGCAACTCCATCATGTATTGACTATAAACAGTCTATCTTTGAATTTGTAAATAGAACAGAACAGAACAGAACAGAACAGAACAACAGAGTTGGAAGGAACCTCAGAGGTCTTCTAGTCCAACCCCCTGCTCAGGCAGGAAACCCTATACCATTTCAGCCAAATGGTTATCCAATCGCTTCTTAAAAACTTCCAGTGTTGGAGAATTCACAGCTTCTGGAGGCAGGTTGTTCCACTGGTTAATTGTTCTCACTGTCAGGAAATTTCTCCTTAGTTCTAGGTTGCTTCTCTCCTTGATGAGTTTCCATCCGTTGCTTCTTGTCCTGCCTTCAGGGGCTTTGGAGAATAGCTTGACTCCCTCTTCTTTGTGGTAGCCCCTGAGATATTGGAACATAGCTATCATGTCTCCCCTAGTCCTTCTTTTCATCAAACTAGACACACCTAATTCCAGCAACTGTTTTTTCTATGTTTTAGCCTCCAGTCCCCTCATCATCTTTGTTGCTCTTCTCTGCACTCTTTCTAGAGTCTCAACATCATTTTTACATCGTGGCGACCAAAACTGGATGCAGTATTCCAAATGTGGCCTTAACAAGGCCTTATAAAGTGGTATTAACACTTCACGTGATCTTGATTCTCTCCGTCTGTTAATGCAGCCTAGAACTGTGCTGGCTTTTTTGGCAGCTTCATATTTGGTCATTGTGAATGTAACTGTGAGGTGCTTTTTTAAACATCTTTGCCATATGCTGAATAAATAATACAGAGGAATGTTTTTCCCCCTATGCATCCATACTTGGGGATGTTTTGAACAAAATACATTATTTCCCTTCGTTTAGGTTTTATGCATGGACTTCTATCTGTCCCGTTCCAATGGTGGAGATGAACCAAACAGTGTCTCATTTTGTGTTTTTGGGACTGACCGATAACCAGAGTCTAGAACTGGTTTTATTTGTCCTCTTCTTCATCATCTACCTGCTTACCTTAGTAGGAAACCTTTTGATTGTGGTGACAGTGGCTTGGGACCGGTGCCTCCACACACCCATGTACTTCCTTTTGGGAAACCTGTCCTTCCTGGACATCTGCCATTCCTCTGTCACAGCACCCAAGATGCTCCTGGACTCTGTCTTCAGGCAGAAGATCATCTCCTTCGGGGGCTGTGTGGCCCAATTCTTCTTCCTCCACATCTGTGCCTCTGCTGAGATCTTCCTCCTGACCATCATGGCCTATGACCGCTGTGTTGCCATCTGCTATCCATTGCAATATGTGACTCTTGTGAACCTGAAGATCTGCGCATGGTTGGTGGGTGCTCTGTGGATCGGGGGCATCATCCATTCTCTGGTCCAGACTGTCCTCACCATTCGCCTTCCTTTCTGTGGCCCAAATATCATAGATAGCTTTTTCTGTGACATTCCCCCAGTCATGAAGTTGGCTTGTGCTGATACGTACTTCACTGAAGTGCTTATGATATCCAACAGTGGGGTGATCTCCTTGCTTTGCTTCTTGGCCTTGGTGTCTTCCTACGCCATCATCTTTCTCTCCCTGAGAAAGCAGACGGCCGAGGGCCGCCGCAAAGCCTTCTCCACATGTGCTGCCCACCTACTTGTGGTGGTCTTGTTCTTAGGACCTTGCATTTTTATCTACACCCGCCCCACCTCCAGCTTTTCCACTGAGAAGATGGCCGCTGTCTTCTACACCATGGTGACCCCTTTCCTCAACCCTGTGATCTACACCCTGAGGAACAAAGAGGTGAAGAACTCCATGAGGAAACTCTGGTTCCGAAGGAAGGTCTTCTTCATAAGGAAAGCGGCTGGTCAACTTGCTTTGGTGGAAAACAACTCGGTTAAAAAGGAGAAGACAATTCAGTGCAATGAATAATCTCAATAAAGTCAAGTGAAGTATTTTAAGCTGCAGAAGTTTTTTCTTCGACTTACAACCATAACTGAACCCAAAATTTCTGTTGCAAAGCAAGTCGGTAGCTAAGTGAGTTTTGTCCCACTTTACAACCTTTCTTGCCACAGTTGTTAAGTGAGTCACTGCAGTTATTAAGTTAACAATATGGTTGTTAAGTGAATTGGGCTTCCCCATGGACTTTGCCTGTCAGAAGGTTGCAAAAGGTGATTGCATGACCCCAGGACACTGCAACTGTCATAAATACATGCCAGTTGCAGTGATCATGGGGATGGTACAATGTTTGTAAGTGTGAAAAATGGTCATAAATCACTTTTTTCAGTGCTGATGTAACTTCAAACTGTTGGAATACATGTTAGAATGTATTTTGTATTGCAACAACTACAGAATTATTCAGCCAGTAGATGGCAGTGTTTAGTGTGCCTCTATGGTTATAATCTATGGTTTCTTTATGTTCTGAGGAGAGTTTCCTGTTTCCTGTTACGGTTATATAGCTAAGCAGTCACGCACATGGTGACGGTACTCTTTGTTTGCTCTGTGATGCTATATATAAGCTGAATTTCTAACAGAAACAATCACTAAATGAATGGTTGTAAGTTAAGGACTACCTGTATGTCTGTGAGAGGTCCATTTTTCTAAGTTTGGAGACATGGAAAACCAACAAGCTATGCTAAGTTTTTAGGACCTCTGTAAGATACTATTAATTTCTTTAAAAAGCAAGGCAATGGTTTTGTAGCATGGGCAATCCAAAGGCCTAAAATCTGTGCTGGAAACAGTTCTGTAGGAAAAAGACAAAACTACATTCCTACATAGGACTTGATGAAGAACTAATGAACTGCCCCTTCCCAGCTAAGAGAAAGGGAAGAGTTGGAGGGAGCAGACTCAACTGAAACTAAAAGGAAACAAGGGTGTGTGTTTTCATCTAACCAAAATGTCTATAAATGAATATTGGGGAAATAAATTTCAAAGGTCAACGATTGAAGAAAAGGTTATTTGTGCTAGACCAGGGGTGTCAAACTTGATTCCATGGAGGGCCAAATCAGGGTTGTGTTTAACCTGGGGAGGGGTGTGGGGCAGAGGTGGGTTCTACATACCTTTACTACTGGTTCGCATCGCACCCAGATCACCTATGATGACGTCTGGGTCAGTGGGCGGAGCCTCCTGCTGGTTCTTGAGAACTGGTCTGAACCGGGGGCAACCCACCACTGGTGTGGGGGCATGGCCAGGGTGGGTCAGCTCAATGTCACTCATGTCGGGGGCACCTGTGATGGCCCGAGTGCTCTACTAGTGAAGACAGGCTCCTGAGCTCTGTTTTTGGCTGTGACAGCCTCCTGCAACCTGCTGCCAGTGAAAACAGAGCTTGGAAGGGCTGCCTGTGGCCGTCCCGAGCTCCATTTTTGCTGGCAGAGGCACCGCAGGCCAGTCCTTTGCTGATTCCAGGGCAGTCCCATGGGCCAGATCTAAGCATCCTTGAGGGCCCACAGATCTGGCCCACAGACATTGAGTTTGACACCCCTGTGCTAGTCACTATAAGACTAGTCATCTGAAAAAGCTGGAGGAGCACCAGACTGTTGAATGTTATATCTTTAAATTCCTTCTGTATTTTATTTTTATGGGCCCTTTTATTGTGCATTCATGAACGTGTCTCTGAGATTAATTTGTAATAGAACCTATTGCTTTTTTTTCTTTAAATGCTACTGTTTATGAATTGTTATACTTACAGAATATACAACATAATACAGAACAGCCGAGTTGGAAGGGACCTTGAAGGTCTTCTAGTCCAACCCCCTGCTCAAGCAGGAGAATCTATACCATTCCAGATGAATAGCTGTCCAATCTCTTCTTAATACTCCAGTGATAGAGCAGCCACAACTTCTGAAGGCAACTCGTTCTACTTTATTTGTTCTCACTGTCGGGAAATTTCTCCTTAGTTCTAGGTTGCTTCTCTCCTTGATTCGTTTCCATTCGTTACTTCTTGTCCTGCCTTCTGGTGCTTTGGGAAAAAAAGTTGACCCCCCCCTCTTCTTTGCGGCAGCCCCTCAACTATTGGGAGACTGCTATTAATTATAGTTAATGATATTACTTATTTTAATACTGTTTATGAAAAGATTCTGGAGTTGGAAACTCATCCAGCATTCTTCACGTAAACATGAAGTGTTCACCAGGGCAGTGGTGAAATCCAAATTTTTTTTACTACCAGTTCTGTGGGCGTGGCTTGGTGGGCATTGTGTGGCTTGAGGCCGTGGCAGGGGAAGGATACTGCAAAATCCCCATTCCTACCCCACTCCTGGGGGAAGAATATTGCAAAATCTCCACTCCCTCCCCACTCTGGGGCCAGCCAGAGGCGGTATTTGCCGGTTCTCTGAACTACTCAAAATTTTCGCTACCGGTTCTCCGAACTGCTCAAAATTTCCGCTACCGGTTCTCCAGAACCTGTCAGAACCTGCTGGATTTCACCCCTGGTTCAGGATCCCAGGATTCAGCCGGTTCGGACCGGTTCTGGCGAACAGGATATTAATTTTAATCTGGTTCTCTGAACTGGTAGTTGCAAGGACCGGCTGACCCCGCTGACCCCGCCTATCCCAGGAGTCTCCACATGGATGCCACGTAAGTGCAGGGCCCATGCAGAGGCTTTGGGAGGGCAAAAAACGGCCTACTGGAAGTACCAAAAGTCCTGAATCAGGCCCATTTCCAGCCTCCGGAGGACCTCTGGAGCCTGGGAAGAGGCTGTTTTTGCTCTCCTGGAGGCTCAAAGAAAACCTCTGGAGCCTGGGGAGGGCAAAAAAATGGGCCAACCAGAAGTACCAGAACTCCAGAAACAGGCCCATTTCCAGCCTCCGGAGGGCCTCTGGAGCCCAGGGGAGGTCATTTTCGCCCTCCTGGAGACTCGAGGAAAGCCTCTGGAGCCTGGGGAGGATGAAAACACCTCCCCCACCATGGTGCAGAAAGCTGACTAGGCTACCAGGTAGAGAACCGGTTGCTAAAATTTTTCAGTCCCACCTCTGATGATGCATCATGGTATCCTTCAAAAAACCTGAGGCGTCTTCACTTCAGAAGTAAAATATAGAAGGGTGTCTAAAATACTGGAGACAAAATTATCAGGTTTGTCAAGGAATTCTTGGCCACCAGAAGAAACTTTGTACTTCTGTTTTTTTTAAATTATGCACTTCAGTGCCATGTTACACTGTTCTTAAATATACCAGCGTTTGGAATTAAGTTATGACATTGAGTTCTCTTCATTACTTTGGCCTTAGTATACTTGATCTCTTGCACAATTAAATAGTAGAAATAGCAGGAACATTTTTTTTTCCTGTGGGTGCACTGCAAAAGAGTACAAAGCAACATCAAGACTTTGATACAATAATGCACTAAATTGCAATTTCAAAACTAAAACATGAAGTATAACACACACACACACATACATACGTACGTACATACATACATACATACATACACATACAGAGAGAGGAAGAGGGAGAGGGAGAGGGAGAGGGGGAGAGAGAACAGAAAAACAGAGATGGAAGGGACCCTGGAGGTCTTTTAGTCCAACCCCCTGCTTAGGCAGCAAACCCTACACCACTTCAGACAAGTGGTTATCCAATTTCTTGTTAAAATATTAAGATACATAGAGATAGAGATAGATAGATAGATAGATAGATAGATAGATAGATAGATAGATAGAGACAGACAGACAGACAGACAGACACACACACACATACAAGGAGTCCTTATATGTCTTTTTCCCCAGAGTTATTCAAAATTCATCCTCATGGCAGTAAGCACATATTATAATAAATTAATATTGTTTATCATGTTCTGGAATTGTAACTACTTAAAAAAGTGGTTACATTTCTAATTTGATCCTACGACTTTCTAAATAGTGCTATATACTGTACAATAGATAGATAGATAGATAGATATAGATAGATAGATAGAAAGAAATAGATATAGATATAGATATAGATAGATAGATATAGATATAGAGATATAGAGAAAAGATATAGATAGATAGATAGAAATAGAGAAATAGATATAGATAGATATAGATAGATAGATAGATAGATATAGAGATATAGAGAAAGAAAGATAGATAGATAGATAGAGATATGAAATAGATATAGAAAGATAGATAGATATGGAGATATAGAGAAATAGATATAGATAGATAGATAGATATAGATAGATATAGAGATATAGTGAAAGATAGCTAGATAGCTAGATAGAAATAGAGAAATAGATATAGATAGATATAGATAGATAGATATAGAGATATAAAGATAGATAGATAGATAGATAGAGATATGAAATAGATATAGAAAGATAGATAGATAGATAGATATAGAGAAATAGATATAGATAGATAGATATAGATAGATATAGAGATATAGAGAAAGAAAGATAGATAGATAGATAGAGATATGAAATAGATATAGAAAGATAGATAGATATGGAGATATAGAGAAATAGATATAGATAGATAGATAGATATAGATAGATATAGAGATATAGTGAAAGATAGCTAGATAGCTAGATAGAAATAGAGAAATAGATATAGATAGATATAGATAGATAGATATAGAGATATAAAGATAGATAGATAGATAGACAGAGATATGAAATAGATATAGAACGATAGATAGATATGGAGATATAGAGAAAAGATATAGATAGATAGATAGATAGAGATAGAGCTAGATAGATAGATAGACAGAGACAGACAGACAGACAGACAAATATATATAGAGAGAAATAGATATAGATAGATAGAAGCGCTGTTCCCAAGCCACTGTCACCACAATCAAAAGGTTTACTACTAGGGTAAGCAGGTAGATGATGAAGCAGAGGACAAATAAAACCAGTTCTAGACTCCGGTTATCAGTCAATTCCAAAAACACAAAATGAGTCACTGTTTGGTTCATCTCTGCCATTGGAGCGGGACAGATGTAAGTCCATGCATAAAACCTAAACGAAGAGAAATAATGTATTTTGCTCAAAACATCCCCAAGTATGGATGTGTAGGGAAAAAAAAACATTCCACAGCAGGGGTGAAATCTAAAATTTTTTGCTACCGGTTCTGTGGGTGGGGCTTAATTAGTGGGCGGGGCTTGGTGGTAAG
>JANHZT010000454.1:0-17291 GCA_032468215.1 Stegonotus admiraltiensis
GGTGGGACTCGAACTTGCAGTAATTGCAAGCAGCAGATGTTAATAACAGACTACCAATCTGTTGAGCCACCAGAGCTTTAATTATTCATCTGAGTACAATTCAGGACACCCAGCTTTTAGTGAATGGGGAAGGAATTGTTTATTCAGCTCAATAAATTGTTTATTGAGTTGGGGTTTCTGCATCTTCAGCCTCCTCATTACCTGAAAATGAGAAGAAACGATCTCAGTTGAGCTCATTGAAAGCCTCTAAATAATCAAGGGTAGAGACTTTCTTACCAGCAAATGGTTTCCTTCCTCTCACATTAAGCAATAATTCAAGAAGCAACAATAACTTGGTACCAATAAAGGATAATAGCTCAGGTTGAAAGGAGAGATCCTTGGTGCTGTCTAAGCTTGGTTGTTTTCTTGCAGACATTTCATTACCCAAACTAGGTAATCACTATCACAAGCACTGATATTACCTATTTTGTGTTATGAAACATCTCCAAGAAAATGATCAGGTTCAGAGAGCACCAAGGACTTTTCACTGTAACTTGGGTCAGAAGAATTGGAAGGTTGTATATCTCTCCCATCCTTACAATATTATACTCCTGCAATACAACTTGGTTTTTCTACACCACCATCTGTATACATATGCCAATGTCTATATTTAAACCAGCCAAAGTAACATTGTTAATATAGTGGCAAACTAGTTCCTTTTTTAAACAATATATGCAATGGCTTTGATCTTTCAGGTATTATCTGCCATTAAGGACACATAAGATGAGATACAATCTTCTATGAACCGCTTTGCAAAAATAGTTGACAGGGTTTTTTCTGCTAGTGATGAAATGATCTCTGTGTTGCTAAATATTAAATGTATAGGTTTCCAGATATAAACTGTTGTCAAGAGAAATCTTGCTTCTTTATAGTCTGAAACCTTTGGGCAACTTTGAGTTTTATGTTTGGAACAAATATTGTGATATGTTGAAAGCATGAATACTGTACTGTAAAGAGAGATGGAGTTCAAGAAAAGCAACTAGCTACAATATACTTAGTTGCAATATTGTCACCTGTCTTAAGGTGATTTTGATAGTGGAAAAATAGCTTTTGAGTGTTCCACTATTGCTCTTAATTTAGGGTCAGGATAACTCTATCTTCAATTATCTCACTTCCTAAGGGATTGAAAATCTTCCTATGAATACAGGTAGTCTTTGATTTAAGACCACAATTGAGCCCAAAATTTCTGTTGCTAAGCAGGACAGTTATTAAGTGAATGTTGCCCCATTTTACAACTTCCCTTGCCATAGTTACTAAGTTATTAGCACAATTGTTAAGTAAATCTGGTTTCTGCATTCACTTTGCTTGTCAGAAAATTGCAAAAGGTTGACCCCAAGATACTGCAACCAACATAAATGAGTCAGTTGCCAAGCATCTGAATTTTGATCACGTGACCAATACTGCAATGGTCATAAGTGTGAAAAATGGTCATAAGTCACTTTTTTCAATTATAACCTCAAATGGTCACTAAATGAACTGTTGTAAATCAAGGATTACCTGTACTGTTAGTAGTCTGCCCTTTAGGATGTCAATAATCTGCCTTCTGGATGGAAAGTATGTTTCTCTCTTAATTTATTACTGTCACCTAAGAACTCTTTTGCCACTAAGTGGGAGCTGCCAGTTTCTCATCCTTAGAAATTTTGATGGTGTAAATGAATGGTGACCCACACATATCACACACTACATTCTGTCAGCAATTGGCCATGCTACTTTTTTTATACATCTGTATTACATTCTCTTTTGTTTGTTTGTTTTAAGTAGGATGTGTGCATAAATCAATCTGGTTAATGTTTTCTTTACTAAAACACCAAATGTTTATGTATAGTTATTGCCTCGCTTAAAGCTTAGCAGGTGGTTATGAGGAGTTATAACCCTATAGAAATAAATGATGGAGAGGGTAGAACATAGGAAAGTAAAGAATAAGGAAGCTTGCTGAATCAGGCAAACTGGAAATAGGCATTCTATCACTCATTGCCAATCTATTCAAAGATGGAGTTTGGTAGAACAGCAAAGAGATTAGTAGGAAAAGATTGGAGACATCAGGAAGTGAAGTGGCTAGATCTTCCTTCACAGAATCTTTCTTTTGAAAATCCTTAGAATGGAACAACATCTCTGCTCAACAAATTGTCCTTCTAATTGATTCTTTTGTCCATATATAGACAAGATTTTGATGCCCTTAACTCTAATTTTAAAGTTGTCCAGACCTATAAGTAATTACAGTTTTCACACAACAGATGTTTGGACAGACTATGTGTCAGTGTTTTTCTTTGCATCTGACTCTTTGTGTCGCTAGTTAGCTAAGGAGATCAGGGATTTGAGGTTTAGGTTGTATTAATTATCTGTAAGATCTTATAAGGGATGTAAGAGGGAGAAGGAGGAGGGAGTTGAAACTTTACAAAAAGGGAAGAGGTTTCAGGTCTTGAAAACTACAGTGAGATAAAGCAAAGGTTCAAGCTTTGGTTATGCTTTTTAAACATGTTTTTTGTGCTTTTTAACGTAGCATTTCTTACAAAAGTATATTTCTTGACCTATCAAGAGATTGGTACAGAATGTTGGTAACATTTAGCACAGAACTATCCCTTTACATGTTTTTTAAATGAGAAAGCTCATAGCTGTTTTTCAGCTTTACTTTTTCTTGTTTTTATGATAGTGATATAAGACCCTGATAACTGACTTGAATTATAAGTTTTGCCTTACAAACAGACTCTGCTACAAGCATTGCATCTAATAAAGAGATCTTGAGAAGCAAGAGTAAGGAGTGTAAGACAAGCTTAAATTTTGTAATACAAATGATTAAATCTTGATGAGTAACTTTAATGGTATTTCCTAGGAATTGCTTACTCTCACTCTTTTCCTGGGACTCTAAGGATCCATCTTTATAGGTAATAAAGGTTATTCTAAAAGGCCACCAAATTTGGCCCCATACTCTAAATGCACCCAAAGTTATCACTACTATGTAGTGCTTACCAGGGTGCCACTACCAAGGTTCTTGTTCCAGTGTTAACTAGATTGTTATGAAATATCACCTCTCTTGTCTATCAACTCAACCTGACAGTAATAATCTCCTACTCATTATGAAATGCAGTCCTAGGCTGTACACCGCCCTGAGTCCATTGGAGAACGGCAGTCTATAAATCGAATAAATAAATAAATAAATAAATAAGATCACATGAAGTTCTAGTACTGCTTTACAAAGCCTTGTATGGCCATACTTGAAATACTGTATCCAGTTTTAGTTACCACAATACAAAAAAGATGTTGAGACTCTGGAAAAAGTGCCGGGAAGAGCAACAAAAATGATTAGGGGGTTGGAGGCTAAAACGTACGAAGAATTGGGTATGTCTAGTCTAATGAAAGGGAAGACTAGGAGAACATGATAGCACTGTTTCAATATTTGAGGGACTCCTAAAAGGACGAAGAGGTCAAACTATTTTCCAAAGCACCAAAAGGCAAGACAAGAAACAATGGTTGAAAACTAACTAAGGAGAGAAGCAACCTAGAACTAAGAAGAAATTCCCTAACGGTGAGAGCAATTAACCAGTGGAATATCTGGCCTTCAGAAGTTGCTGCATCATTGAAGGTTTTCAAAAAAAAAAAAAAAAGACTGGATAACCATTTGTCTGAAATGATATAGGGTCTCCTGCTTGAGCAGGGGATTGGATTAGATGTCTGAAGTCCCATTCAACTCTGTTATTCTATGTTCTAAATCAATCAGAAAAGCTCAAATTTACAAACAAGACACAAATCACTTGGATAATCCTTCCAGAGAAAGAGTTTTGATTACTTGCTACATCTAGGAGGTAGAGAATGCTGTTTATACTTCTTATATTCAATTTTCACATGTTGACTCTTGTATTTGTACCAAGCAGCCCCATCTAACTTTTTAAATGCTAATTAGCTATGTCCTGGAGGTGCTATTGGGTCAGATCCAGGGAGCCAAGCCTTTATCAATTTTTTTGTTTGACTATGAGTGCATTCAAGCTAGGACCAGTTTTTAGAAATTACGGAATTCCCAGTTCAAATCATTCATGAGATTTTTTTGGGAGGGGGAGTACAAAGCTCTGTTTAGAAGGGAAGAAAATAGAGACCCAGAAAGGTAATTGACAGGCATTCTTCTAGATTACTGATGAAAAAAACTCTACTGATTTATGATGATTTCTTGCAATCCCCACCTCCCTTTTTCCACAAAGCCTCCATTAAGTCTTGCCACCTCCTTACTCCTGAGACGTAGGCCAAATGTTTCCGTACTCTGTTCAGCAATGTGCCAAAGACTATGCCATTTTTTGGTCTTTTCCCTGATGCCGTAGCAAAATGACCCCTCATGTTTTTGCTGGAGCCTTCTAAATTCATTTTACAACTTTAAGATGGCAAAGTAGTTAGAGATAATCTGATACAGACAGAATTTCTAAAGGCAAAGTTGGATTGGTCAGCTTTAGTCCTGGCATCCTGTTCACAAATTAGATTTTTTTTCCTTTGTGATTCCCACAGATTGATGTAGGTTCATCATAATGCAAGCTTACAAAAAAATGGGGTTATGAAAGAAGCCAACTAATTTCTAACATATAGATTGGATAATATAGGGGAAGAGAATTGATCCAGTTTCAAGAAAAAAATGGCTTACTCTTCATATTATAGAAAAATATATTACTCCATGAGGTTTTTTTATGTTGCCTTTATTGACTTGGCCTTTGTTGGCCTTTGCCCAGATCCCTTCAATTTTAGGACAATTTAACTGCTGTGGCCCTTCAGAGGAGCCTTGATGTTTACACAGTGATGATTGTGTGATTGTATTAAATAAAAAGACTTACTATACCTGGATTTCCATTTTTTTCATTCAGTTTGCTCGAAGTGCTTATCTTCTTCTCACTATAGGCACAAAATTTAAATTTGTGCATTAATTTGTTCCATTAATGTCAATATACTGCTGACATAAATTCTTGTGTAGGCAGCCCTTATTTTGCTTGACAGAGCATACATGTTTTGTGTAGTTTCAGTTAGACCACGATAAATAAATATTTAACATTTTGTCTTATGTGTTCTAATCACAGCATTAATTTGACAGATTGAGTAAATTATTTTCCTTTCACCAAGAAACAACATTTTTTTTCTAAAGAAGCTTTTTGATCTGTTTTGTCAGACATTAACAGACAAAATATACACTTGGATCATTAATGCATATTTTAATGCATTAATTTGTTCACTCAATTTGGCTGCCACCAGTCTCAAACCTGCTTTAATGTATTGCATAATTATCATCTGAAATTATGCAACTGTCTTCCTGTATGCAAAGTTTTGGAGCAGCTCCCTGTAAGTACTGCATAAGCCTTTTCTGTTCCACAAATAGGCTGCTGTTGTACTGGATGTGCTGTGATATAAAACACAATTTGCTGCAGGCCCAATACTTTATTACTTTAAAGCACAAACTACTTTCTCTCCGAAACTGACCTATCTAGGGACTACAAGGGAAAATGTTGGTAGATATTTCAACTTTAATTAGCACTGCTTTTCTTAGCTAGAAGTGAAATAAAAAGTCAAGATACATATTTTCCTATTATAAATGCACATCCTAAAAATAGACACTTAACATAATTAGATCTACTTTAGAGTAAACATGTAGAATTTTACTCTTTCTTTCTTTCTTTCTTTCTTTCTTTCTTTCTTTCTTTCTTTCTTTGTTTCAGCAGTGCAGTTCTTCTGTTTAATCATAATGAAGTCCTATCTATTAATGTTTCTTTCCCATGTTATTAAAAAGTTCTATTTCTGGAATTTTCTAAATTGGTTTACCTTGTGTACTATTTTTCTATGAAACTGATAGAATATTTTTTTTCCTCCAGTACTGTTGTTAACTGTTCTAGTTGGAGTAGGGCAGATGTAAAATGCAGCCTAGATTTAAAAAGAATAGTGGTAGTCCTTGATTTAACACAGTTCGTTTAGTGACTGTTCAAAGTTACAACAGCACTGAAAAATGTGATCTATGACCGTTTTTCACACTTATGACCATTGCAGCATCTTCATGGTCACATGATCAAGATTTTGTCACTTGGCAACTGACTCATATTTATATGGCGGTTGCAGTGTCCCAGGGTCATGTGATCCCCTTTTGCGACCTTCTGATAAGCAAAGCCAAAGGGGAAGCCAGATTTATTTACCAACTGAATTACTAAATTAACAACCGCAGTGATTCACTCCACATGTGTGGCAAGAAAGTTTGTAAAGTGGGACAAAACTCACCTAACAAATGTCTCACTTAGCAACAGAAATGTTGGGCTCAGTTGTGGTCATAAGTCGATGATTATCTTTACTCAGTATAGGCAAAGTAGCTCAAGTACAAATGTAAGACTATAACAAAATATGGTTACAGTGTTATTTGCTGGTTGGAAGCCTGAATCAAACGAGTTATTGTATGATCAGGGGCCATAGAATCTGATACAATTCTACCATTTTTCGTGTTTCAACTTTTTGCATCTAGATATTAAATGTGTAGCATAGTCTTCATTTAAGGGGGACTTCTTAGCCAGAGCTATAACATCAGATCTAAAAATAAAGAGACACAAATGAAAGTAAACTAACCATTAAATCTATTTCTAGTCAGCAGGAAGAAATAACAAAACATTATTACATTTTACATCATTAGGGGAAAATAAAATATTTTTAAAAATAATTGACATGATTGGATAGTTGATAATACTTTCCAAATTCACCAAAACTAATGAATACATCATGGATGGGTGTTCTAGAGAAAGATGTAGTGTTAAAGCAATTTAGGTTATAACCAATAAAACAAAACATAGCATTGAGTTTATGCAACTTTGATAGGAGTGGTTCCACCCTGTGTTCTCTGCCTTTGGTAAGGCTTTGTGATTTGTGCACATATAGTGTTGCCTGTTTTAAAAACTGAACTATTAGTATATAAATGTACACTTGCATTTCCATTAACTTTATTTAATGAGATTGTTTTTCAAATCTGCATTGTTTTCAAAGGAAAGGCCATACTCTTTTTGGCATTCTAAATTATACTAAGACACCAGGAGGAAGTCGAAGACTTCGGTCTAATATTCTGGAACCTCTGATTGATGCTGATAGTATCAACACAAGATTGGATTCTGTTCAAGAGCTCCTTCAGGATGAGGAATGCTTTTTTGGTCTTCAGGCAGGTAAACAAATTCTGCTTTGTAAAAGGAATAAAATAGTTTATAGTTAGATTGGTGCAATGTACAGGTAGTCCTTGACTTACAACAGTTCATTTAGTGGCTGTTCAAAATTACAACAGCACTGAAAAAAGTGACTTATGACCATTTTTCACACTTACGACCATTGTAGCATTCCTTTAGTCACATAATCAAAATTCAGGCACTTAGCAACTGACTCATATTTATGACAGTTGCAAGGTACCGAGGTCAGGTGATCAGCCTTTATGGCCTTCTGACATGCAAAGTCAATGGGGAACCAAGATTCACTTAACAAACATGTTACTAACTTAACTGCAGTGATTCACTTAACAACTGTGGCAAGAAAGGTCATAAAATGGGACAAAATTCACTTAACTGTCAAACTTAGCAACAGACATTTTGGGCTCCATTGTTGTAAATCGAGGACTACCTGTATCGTTTTACTTTTCAAAACTTCTGAATGTATTAATTCATATCATTAATAAGTTAGTATTGTAAATAAGTTATCCAGATGTAATAAGTTAGCAAGTTAAATATAGGACAGGCATTTTGAAGATTATTCAACCTACGTTTAATTATAGTTCAAGAACAACAAACAAAGAAATACAAGAGGCTCAGTAAATAAAAAGATAAAGTTATGAAAAAATCCAGAGACAGTGGAAATGAGGTATCAGAGAATTTCAGAAAGGATTTTACAACCTTCTTGGACAATTGATTACCTAAAAGAAAAGCAGTTACTGAATAATCACAGAAGCAATGAAAATTATTGGCCATTTTCAATTGCCATTGGGTGTATAATGAACATTTTAATAGCATATGTGATATAGATTCAACTTCTCTATCCGAGCACAAGCAAGTGCAGGAATTTAATCTATCTGACTAATTGTCATCCTAATTGGTAGTACCCCAGTTCATGTCAAAGTAAAATATCCAATGAGGAGCATGAAATACATTGTTTAAAATGTAGTCTGAGGAACAAGGCAGTGATTGCACTGAAAAAAAATATATTAAAAATACTAGCTTTATCAGTCTGAATATCTAAATCCCCAATTCTCTGCTTCAGTTCAGCCAGAGTTTAATCAAAGCCAAGAGCAGAGAGTGCTGACAAGGGCTGCAGTACACCAAATCATTGTTAATTTGTCTCCTTAGGGTAGATCTAAACCTAGCTGGTGATGTGAGATTCGCTCAAAGACTTCCATTAGCCAGAATTTATGTCAGCCAAATTGGACCATTATGTGCATGATCAAAAGGAATATTTATATCTGGAAAAAAAAAGGTGGGGGGGAATAGCACAGTGGCCCACATACAGAATTTAATTTAATTTAATTTTTTTTGACAAAATTAAATGTTTGCCAAGGCTTTTGCAGTTCATCAACTGAGAAATTCATTTTTGAACCTTGGAAGTTGAACCTGGAGGTCATTCAGAGAGAGATTCATCAAGAAGCTGGACATGGGCTTTGTTGCCTTGGGACACAGTAAATTACCAAGAAAGTATGTAGTCCAAGTCTCTAGAGATTTGGTATTATTTTCAGAGTTAACTCTGGCTGGAGTTGAGAAACAAGACTCCAAAACAGAATATTTTTTATTGATGGAAGCCCACTAGATGCTTTAGATTTTTCAAATTGGGGGGTGGGGGGTGGGGTCCCTTTAAAAGCTTCTTATAGACATTCTAAAAGGACTAAAATGTTTCATGTTAGGGAGAATCATTATATATACATATATAGGCATTTTTATAAGCTAGAATTACATTTTGAGTCAAGATTGGATCATTTGTTAAACTGATGTGAAGAAGGTTGCTGGGCAGGCGGAGTGTACTTTTTGAGAAGGGTAATGATTCTTTGATAAGTAGAAATTATTTCATGGGGGTTGACTGACTGCACACAGATTGTTTTAGGAGAATAGCTAATGGGGCAGCAAAAAACAGAAAAAGTGCCATGGACAATCTACTCGTCCAAATTGGTCTGTTTCCTGTCCAAAGGGATGAATCATTGAATGGTCTTGAGTAGCTAGATTCAATTAAATGAAAAGCAAAGACACCTGTTATTTATATGTGATCATTCTCTGGACAAAGAGTGTAAAAATGCTGGAAAATATTTACAGGAATGGGCGAAGATGTTTGTAATTAGTATAGTCAGACCTGCAGAACACAGCAATAGCATCAAAACAATCACCTCACAATGGTATCTATGTCTATTTTCTTGCTTCCCACGATTCCCTAACCCCCACATCACGTTTATAAGATATAGTTATTTATTGGTATAACTGGAGAAAGGGAAAAGGGAATGGAGGCAGATAATTTTACATTCCAGTAAATATACCATAATTTCCACAAATACAGGAAACAGGCTTCCATTTCAATACGGATTATGTTATCACAAATCTAATTTCTTTCCTTGTAATAAAAACATGAAACTTGAAATACACATATCTTAAATTCAAAACGTTTTGAATTTGAATCATTTTGTACATGTGTAGAAATAAACCCTAGAATTTAAGTTTAACTGGTTTGTGGATCAAATTAAAAGTTCTGTTTGATGTTTTTTCCAGTTATAGGAAGATTTTTGGACACTGAACAATTACTTTCAGTTTTAGTACAAATTCCAAAGCAGGATACGGTATGTTTATAAATATTTTTATGGAATACAATATAAATATCTATAAATTATCTGTCTCTATTGTTTATCTGTTGTAGAGAATTCTGTTCTCATAGAAAATATGAATGAAAACAACTTTCTAAAAAGATTTTCAGATATGAATACACATATCAGTGGTGGGTTGCTCCCGGTTCGCACCAGTTCGCAAGAACCGGTAGTAAAAATTTGTAGTAGTTCAGAGAACCGGTAATAACATTGGCTTTCCCCCCTCCTGAACCAGTCCCTGATCCGGTTGCCGCACGCTTACCCCGCCCCCCTCATCAGAGGCTTTTTTTTTTTACTTTTAAAAGCATTTGAAAAGATGCTTTTAAAAGTAGGAAAAAAAGCCTCTGATGATCGTGCGGCTCAGCTGGGATCGTCAGAGGCTTCTAAAAGTATTTTTTCCTGCAACCTCTTAAGGTTGTAGAAAAAATGCTTTTAAAAGTAAAAAAATTTTTTTTTAGAAAAAGTTGGCCACGCCCACCCAGTCACATTACTCCCACTAAGCCACACCCACAGAACCGGTAGTAAAAAATTTAGAACCCACCCCGACACATATATACTGTATATGGAGAGATGGCATATTTATCCTTTGCATTGTACTAGAAGTGTTGGATTCTCTATAATTTATTTATAATAATTTTTAGCTTGGCAGAACCAGTTACAGTATGATATTACTATCATCTAATATGCACAATAGAATTTATAGCTGTTTCATATAGCTAGCTGTTTCATTTTCACTAAAGTAAATATATGATTTAGTTTTAATTATACAACATTAAGCCCTTTTAAGATTTTTTTTGGGTTTTTTTATCAGTAATCAAATGGTTAATTATTTAGTATTATACTAGATGTCTGTAAAATTCTCTATAAATAATTTGTAGAAAATGACATTATGAAAGTCTTTATTTAAATGAATCAGAAGAAATAGTTGTTGCTCAACTTGGAAACCACATTGCTCTTTTTTCCTTCCTCTTATTTTCTTCCCATTTTTCTTCAGATGTTGACAGTATGAGATTACGTAGTGTTAATACCAGAGGGATGCACTGTAGTATAACACTGCCAAGCTAAAGGCTTTAAGAACAAACAATTTATTGGAGAAAGCCGAAAATATCTTTGAACGTTTCTAACATGCTAGCTCTGATTATTGTGCTTACAAGGAAAATAGTCATGACAGTTAAGCACAAATAACTATGATAATAAACAGTATCTAGGGCTGTTTTCTATTGTACCAACAATAACCTGATGTGTTTTTAAAATAGGTTAATGCGTCTGAATCAAAGATAACCAATTTAATTTATCTGAAGCATACTTTGGAACTTGTGGAGCCTTTGAAGGTATTATATCCTAAAATACTATGTAAATCCCAATTATGGTTATCATTTCATTAATTCTCAAATCAAGGAATATACACTAGTAAGTCAGGACTTTACACTGTACAATATACCTCAGTACACAGTCATACACTAAACTCTCAGATTGTCCAGTCCCTGTGTATTTACGTGCTGGACTATCTACTCATTGCTTGCAGCTATATGATAACCATAGATTTATATATGTGTGCATAAGAAGACAGATTAAAAATAGGTAGAAGAAATTCAGAATCTTTGCCCAAAACATATCAAGGAACCTACAGTTCAGGTGGTCCTTGATTTACGACCACAATGGAGCCCAAAATTTATGTTGCTAAGTGAGACATTTGTTAAGTGAATTTTGTCCCATTTTACGACCTTTCCTGCCACAGTTGTTAAGTGAATCACTGCAGTTATTAAATTAGTAACATGGTTGTTAAGGTAATCTGGCTTCCCCATTGACTTTGCTTATCAGAAGGTCACATGACCCCAGTACACTGCAACCATTATAAATATGAACTAGTTGCCAAGTGTCTGAATTTTGATCACATGACCATGGAGATGCTGCAACGGTCGTAAGTGTGAGAAATGGTCATAAGCCACTTTTTTCAGTGCTGTAGTAACCTTGAACGGTCACTAAATGAACTGTTGTAAGTCAAGGACTACCTGTACTCTCTTGTAGTGAAAATGGTAAGTCATAACTATCTCTCCATTACCAGTATATCTTTTCCAAGCTGTCAAACTGAACTCTTTTAGATAGCAAGAAGGCTATCTGTTTTCCTCAAAATGATTATATGGAAAAGTTACATACCGTAATGCTTCAAAGGCATTTTACATATATTGTTCATATATTTTCCATAGAAGCTGGGAGGAAGTGGCCTGCCTGCATATAGAGAATCTTTGATTGAGATTCTCTATAACCTTTAGAACCAATCTGTTCTATAACCTTTATGCTTGATTCTTGTCAATCATGCTTACTTAAAAGTTCATACTTGGAGGAATTATTATCTGGTAAATAATTAATACCTCCTTCAGGAAAGGAATAGTCACTTTATAACTGCTGTAGTCCTGATCACTCTTGTGGAATATCTTTGCTAGAACAACATCAGATGTGGAATCTTTTGATCATGTTTTTAGCTGCCCATGCAAAAATATAAGCTTAGCCAATTAGCCATGTCCTAATAACATATAGATAGAGCTACTGCAATTGTTTGATGATTTGCTCCTATGAAAATTCATAGAACTGATTTTAACCTTTTAAAATTTGAAATAGGTACGGAATGATCATTGTGCGCACATACCTATCAGGCAATTAATAGATCTATTAAACTATGATATATATCAAAACTATCTTTTAGAGTACCTGCTTGGAGGGCCTTCATGTCCTAAAATAAACTGGATAGTAACAACTATCAATATTTATGAATCAGGATGTCTTGTCGTGGCATTCACTTCTTCTGCCAGGACTCTTATTTTTCTTAGTTTAACACATGAAAGCTTTTCAATATAATTTCATTAAGGCAAACTAATTAACAAACTGAAGGTATGACTGACACAACAGTAATGCAAACAACAGGAATAATGTAACTTCCTAGCTAATAATGTGATAATTTACAAAGAAAAAAGGGAGAGTCCTGGAAAATTTTTTAAAAATGACATATTGCTCAGAAGCCATCTTCTTTCCTTTATCAAAAAAGTCGCTCTTCTAAATGAAAATTGACAGATGATCAGTTATTTTTTGCAAATCAGGTGCAGATTTTGCCTTTGACAGTTGTATGATGATATTTTTATTTTTATTTTTTTGGTCAGCTCCTGAGCTCCTATTTTGATACATTCCAAATACCAATACAGTTAGTGGTATATCTTATGATATAGCTAAGAATATATGCAACTTTAATAGCAATAGCACTTATATACCACTTCACAGTGCTTTACAGCCCACTCTAAGCTATTTACAGAGTCAGCATGTTGCCCCCAACAAGCTGGTTCCTCATTTTACCAACCTCGGAAGGATGGAAGACTGAGTCAACCTTTAACTAGTGAGACCTGAACTGCCAAACTGCTGGCAGCCGGTGGTCAGCAGAAGTAGCCTGCAGTACTACATTCTAACCACTGCGTCACCGCGGCTCTTAATATGATTCATTTTACTAATTCAGTTGATACCTACCTCGTATAAAACAATACTAGAACAAATCAAAATCATATGTATTCATGTTCTAACACCTGAGTTGCATTTCTAATAACAAGGATTTTAAGCAATTCAGTACTGTTTTCTTCAACATATTATTGATTTATTCAGATATATTTTCTTCAATTTATATTTTATTATATTGATATAGATAATATTTTTAGCAATGTTTTGGTTTAGGTAATCGTTTTTGTGAAAGTGGCATGAATCAATTTTAAAAAGTGATTACTTTTTAAATTATTTGGTTGATACTATTTAAGTCAATTCTTTTGTGCATATATTTATTATACTGTAATTTTTGATTTACTTATATTTTAAATAATTTTATAAAATAAAGTTATATTTCTTTCCATCCAAACCTTAGTGAAGTAAGATAGTAGTACATTAAAATTCCTGTACTCTTGTTCATAGATATTTTAATTTTATTTAAACAGGAAGCCTTAAAAAGCTATAAGACGGCATTGTTAAAAGCTTATTATAGCTCTTTGGAAGATAGCAGGTACTATATTATAAATACAGTTTTATATCTAACTTTTTACATTAGACAATAAAAGTTAAAGTTACTACTCGTTGTAATTGTTGCTATTACTCATGTCAAGAAATACAGTAGTATTTAGATTTAAGTAAGTAATTATTAACTTGTTTTAAACATATCTATCACAATAAAACTATAATTAAAGAATCCTGACAGAAATAGTATCATTTGAAGAAAAATAGTTTTTCAGATAATAATGAAAAATAAATATTGCATTAGGCAATTCAACCTATATGAACATAGTGAGATTATAAAAATGTATTATCTGAGTTGGGATAAAAAATCTTTTAGGCAGTTAATACAGTGTGAAATATAACTGTCATTTCCACAATTATGTATAATTTCTCTAGGTTTGGGATCATTCTTGAAAAGATTAAAACTGTTATTAATGATGATACAAGATACACAAAAGGATGTTTGAATATGAGAACTCAAAAGTGCTATGCGGTGAAACCTAATATTAATGAATTTCTTGATATAGCACGAAGAACCTACACTGAAATTGTGGATGATATAGCTGGTATGGGAAGACAATTTAGAACAATAATTTACTAGAATTTACTATTTACTATTTGTTTGTTTATTTGTTTATTTATTATTAAATGTACTTGCCACCATCTCGCCATGGGGCTGGCTTACAACAGTAGAACGTAAAATTATAAAACATGTAAATTTAACAATGAAACAATAAAAATAAATATTGAAAGTACAGCAATATATACTCTTTAATAATTTACAATATAGTTAGGAGTTAGTGCATTCAGAAGTATGTGCCTTACAAATAAATATATGAATATATATTTAAGGAAATGCAGCCTTAAATTTTAAGGGTTTATGTCAAATAAGAAAATTATTTAAAGATTATAAAATGTTATTCACATTGGGCAACATCTCCTAGAATATTCTTCTTTCATTACTATTTTGAAATAAATGGGAATTGTGTCATTGGTCCTATGCGACCAAAGCTTTAAGAATTTCTTTATATTTGCTAGCTAGCTGACAAATGAAAAAAAGTGATATCAGAAAGAAGCGAGCATAGAGTAGGTGATAGATAGAGGCATATATTAGAATAGAATTAGAAGGAGAGTTACATGTCAGATAAATTTGTTTTTTATGGATCCTCCCTCCCTCCCTTTATTTTGAATTTATTTGTGGGAAAGGGTTGTTATATGAATTTTCCTTATGTAGAGAACAAAGTACAAAACACTATTTAGACTTTTCAGGATTTAACACTTTTTAAAGAAGAAAGCTTTTTACATGCTGTGGAATTATAAAGAGGAATAACTCATGAATTACTTCTTGAATTATCATTATTGATTGCCCCAAGGAAAGTTCTAAAATTTCAGATGGAAGAAGTTATGTCCTTGTTACTATTTTTTAAAATTATTTTCCACTCATTTTTATGACATAATACTAATACAATGCTATTTTTAAAAAAATATTACATTATTTTCTGATATTAATATGAATTAATATACTGATTCATTTTAGTGCCCATACAATGTGGTTGACTGTCATAACTAAAATATTTATTTATACCTTGCAATTAAGGAATGATAATACAACTTGCAGAAAAACACAACCTTCCTTTGAAAACAAGCTTTAGTTCAGCTCGAGGATTTTTTATCCAGATGAGTGCTGATGGTGCGGCAGTACACAGTGGTCAACTTCCTTCAGAATTTACCAAGGTAAGCAGTTTGAAAATGTTGGATCTCAAATCTATTATTTTATTTTTATTTATTTGATTTTCATCCTGTGTTTAGTACTTTATAAGTAACTCAAGGCAGCAGACATACATAGTTCTCCTTCTTCCTCCTATTATTGCCACAACAATAATGAGGTGAGGTGGGTTGGCTGAGAGAGTGACTGGCTCAAAGTCATCCAGCTGGCTTCTATGGCTAAGGCATGAAAACTATAATTTAACTAATGTATTTTTTTCACTAAAGAATACTGCTGATTTTTATAAAAATAACTATAATGAAACAAATTGTATTTTTATTTTATTATTGCCATAACCAGAGTAATTTTTATAGACTGAATATTCTTTGTAGTCTGTTTTTAGTATTTGTGTAATGTTATAGCACAGTTTAATAGAAGGTACTGACTGAATATTGCTGCCTTTGTACATAAGGACTGGGATAAAAAATATATTATCACTTATTATTACTGTTTTATCAATTATTATTACTATTTATTTTTTAATAATGAACAGTGTTACCATCATAACTTACTAATGCTTTACTTTTGTGTCCTTGCTCTGTTACTAGTATAATTAGCTGAAAGTTTAAAAATAATCAAGATATTTCTATTTTATTTATTTTATTTTTATTTTATAATCATGATTATGATTTATCACTTGTTGCTTGCATGTCCACTGAGAGTTTATGCACTGGAGACACATTCCTTGTGTGTCCAATCATACTTGGTCAATAAAGAATTCTATTCTATTCTATTCTATTTAAGCACACACTTTATAATTTTTGGTTGATCTTCGGGAATTAGGAGTATGACTATTCAGTATATTTAATATATTTTAATGTTCAGTTTGAAAATTTCCCACAGATTACTAAAATGAAAAATATTTATAGTTTTACTTCACCCGATTTAATGAAAATGAATGAAAGATGCCAGGAATCCTTGAGAGAAATCTATCACATGACTTACTTGTGAGTAACAATTATATTGATTATTCTAAGTAGAATCACTGTGTTAAATGATCATTTAATAATGAGGCTTTTAAAATTGTTGTCATGAAGAACCGTAGACTATAAAGTTTTTAAGACAAGGACAGTGCCTCAATTCTGGAAACCAAACATCTGGCTTTTTAGAAGTTTTAGGACCTTTTCCTGTCTTTGTGATTCAGTCTCTACTTCAGCCTTGATGCTTGTTGTACAGTATACATAATTTAGATGCCTGCTAGTAATCAGACACCAAAATGGGTGCTACATATAAGCAAATACAGTACTGTAGTGGTCTGAGTGCATTTCATCTGGTCTTCCCAGAAAAAAATATTTTTATTTATTTATGTTTTGTATTTCTGGACTGGTCATTTCCCTCAAAGAGGGACTCTGGCACTCTTTTATCAGCAGCCTCTACCAAAGAAATGAAACATTATTGAAAATTTGTACATTTCTACCCCGGACCACCCCTTGATGTAATGGCCCAGTGCCTGGAGGCCGTGCGGATCTGGATGGAGAGGAATAGGCTCAGGCTCAACCCGTCCAAGACCGAGTGGCTGTAGCTTCCGGCATCCCGATATAGTCAGCTGGTGCCATCGCTGACTATTGGGGGCGAGTCGTTGGCCCCCATGGAGAGGGCTCGCAACTTGGGCGTCCTCCTGGACACACGGCTGTCTTTAGAAGAGCATATGACGGC
>JANHZT010000454.1:75500-87001 GCA_032468215.1 Stegonotus admiraltiensis
AGCACCAACCAGGAGGGACACGGGTCCAATAAACATGTGGTGGCATTCAGCCGCCCCAGGATCCTGTCCATGTCCTCCTAAGGGAGCCTCCTACTGGTTTTTCACAACCAAGTCAAAGGGGAAGGTGGCAGTCCCAATTGACAGTGGGAAAATGCACAAGGGAGTTTGCAAAGGTGTAAGGTGTGAGTTCAATGATAGCGAATTTGTGGCCAAACAGACTTCAGGGGAATGTGATTTCAAAACTTAATAAACCACTAGGAAAATTAGTAAAATTTTCTAGCAGCAGAAAGCAAGTTCACACTCCATAAGTTGTGCCTCTGACATCAGTTAAAGAAAGGCCTCTATGTCTTTGTCATAGGTGTGCATATTATATCTTTGTCATAGGTGTGTAGACCTCCACACATACAGCTGACTGCAGAGAATCTGGTGTCGTATGGAATCCAAGGAGTACAGCTGCATGTGTAAAGACTTCCAGAGTGTGACCTTCCACATTATACTCACAGAGGGAGCTTTTTAATTGACATTAGGAGCACAACCTCACCACAAAAAAAGTAAAGTTGCTTACTGCTACTTTAGTAATGCCTTGAAAGAGCTAAAGGTGTTTCAATTAGCAGTGTGAAAATTAGAATGGGATACTCGGGCCAGGCTTTCTTTCTTTTACTAAAGAAAAAGAGGAAAGGGGTGACTGTCATTAAACTCAAAAAATGTTAGACATGCCCAACACTATCAGCAGATGGTAACGGAAAAGTTCCATAAAGACCTCTGAACTGCATTTCTGTTGGACTGGGAGTACAAACTGAGACAGCCAGTTTGGTGTAGTGGTTAAGTCATGAGGCTAAAGTTTTGAAGTATTTCTAGCAGAATTATCCGATTCTGTAACAGCTTTGTTCCTATGCCATCCATCTTGTAAAGTCACAAGATTCGTTTCTCTCACCATGTACATGTATACATCCAAACTAGACTGTGCTGTTTCTCCCTATCATATAATACATGTGGGTATGTGACTATATGCTTATTTATTTATTTATTTATTTATTTAGTCAGTCAGTCAGTCAGTCAGTCAGTCATGTTTATGTAGTGTATATTGGAGGTTGGGGTTAGACCCTTTGAGAGCTGTATGCAACAAAATTTCATTTTAATGTATGCTGATTAGTGTACATTCAAAGTGACAAAGTTATTCTAAGTCTAAGTCTAGTCTAAGTCTAAAGCAGGGGTGTCAAACTCAATTTCATTGAGGGCTGCATCAGGGCTGTGGTTGACCTTGGGGGGGGCTGGGTCATGGCCGGGTGGGTGTGGCTGACTGGCTGGGCATGGCCAGCTTGATGCCACTCCCCAAACATCTGGCATGTTTCCTCTTTGCATTGGGTAGACCCGGCCGAAGCAATGCTGGCCTGATTTTTCCTCTTCGCACTGGGTAGACTGGGCTGAAGCTACGCAGGCCTGATCTTTCTTCGCACTGGGTAGACCGGGCCCTGATCTTTCTTCTTCATATTGGGTAGACCAGGACAGCCTTGCCAGCCAGATCTGACCACATTGGGGCCTTGAGTTTGATGCCCCTGATCTAAAGTCTGTAACCCAGAGATCATGATGTCTGATACTGGCTTAAACACTAAGCCAGCTGGATCACATTCATCCAGTCACTTTGTCTCTTCCCTAGGAAGGAGGCAACGGCAAGCCACTTATGAAAAACCTTGCCAAGAAAACTTCAGGGACTTGTCCAGATTGTCTCCAAAAATCCAATATGATTGAAAAGGGGGAAAAAAAAGACCCTCCCATTAATGCCGGGTAGTTAATTTTGGAAAGGATGACAATGCATGGCAGATGTTTCTTTCCCCATTTTCATGACCAAGAAGGATAAAATATATTACGATGTGTGCCTACATAAATGTAATTGCATAAATTAGTTCAAATGTAAGCTACTCTGGCTAGTTTTGAAAGCCATGTTAAGGTTACTTCATGGATTAGCGTACTCTAGACATGGCTTGATGTTCATGTTCTCAGTTTTTATCAGTGCAGTTCATCTGTTCAGTTATTTCAGTCCAGTTCAGTTCTGCAAGGATTGGTGCATGTTGCAGAGTTCAAATGGCTACTGCATTGTAAGTCCAGGAAGAAAAGTAATTGCTCTGATCCAGAATATGTTTGTGTTCTTTCTTGGCTGAAATAAATATCTTGCTGAAAAGAAGGAGAAAGAAGAGGAAGGGGAGAAGACTGCTTTTAAAGGATTGAACGTGTGGTTGCTTTTCCCCCCTATTGTTTTCATATTCCTTCCCCCTTCTTTTTTGAACTGTATACTTGTGGGATCCATAATTGTTGGTTTTGTTGTAATTGCAACAGGTGTGTTACCCATAGCCTGTAATTCATTGCGGTGGTCTTGAATGTAGAAGGGAAACAGTACAGGTGTACAGTTGTTAATTCATCATTAGGAAATAAGATACAGACCTTCTTCCCTTTTTCTAAGGATCGACTGTTTAGATACGCAAAGGAGAGCTTCTTATTTAATCCTGAAAGTAATTTGTGGGAGCATGTGCTTAGTAGCTGTTCTCTTTCTAACTGGACTTCTCGTAAGCTCAATTTTTCATGTTAAGTCACAAAAGAAAGCAATGAAATATAATAGATGTCAGTCTCTGTTGGAAAATCCAAGAAAATTAATTTAATTTAGCTGATGTTCTTTCTTTGATGCGGGGTGGCAGGTTCAAAGCACTGTAGCAAAGCTAGTTTTAAAGCAACATATGTTTTGAAGCTCTGGCTTCAGAAATCCATAATTAATAACACATTTTATTTTATTTTTTTGAAAAGTAGCTTGTGGCTAAAACTTTCTTCTTGTATCTTGTAAGAAGAAATAATGAGATTCAAAGCTTGGGTTTAATTTATATTTTTAAGTACTAGAATTCTTTAACTAGTCCCCATGAAATCTCAATAGTCTTAAAGTGATGCTTATAATTGGCTTCATCCACTACTTGGCTTTTCAGACTTATTGCATATTTTTTATGTCAGGATGGCAACACATATAAATAATCATTGCAATAATTTTGTTCCCAGTCATTTATTTCAGAATTAGCAACCTGGAGATGCTCTCCTTTAAAGAATCTTATTATATGGAACATCTTTAGCATCTGGAGTCAATCAGTTTTTCCATTTAGAAGGCTGGAAAAACTGCACTAATTAGGAAAAAAATTAAATCACAGTTGCTCACAAACTGTTGCTTGACAGGTGTAGAGACTTTGTGCTTATCAAACTGCTAAGAGATTTCAGAACTTGTATGAAGAGCCTAAACTAATTCTGCAGCACAGAATTATAATTTGTTTTATACAGTGAAAACAAAGCCGTGCTTAATACTTGCATCGTATTTCTGGTGGACCTCAGAACTTATTTTTTGCTTGATATTGTTTTTATATTAATGTTGGGAGCTGTCCAGGGTTTGAGTTTAAGATGGGCAGCTGTACAAGTATTTTAAATGAATAAATTAAATGAATTTACTCAGTACAGTATTTATGTGATGACTGGATAGCCTCTGATGAAAGGCTACAACTATTTTCTCCTGAGGCTGTGTGTGCCATTGTTAGATGTTTTTTCAAACATTTATCTGAACTTTGCTTTCCTGTAATTTTGGTCCATTTGTTATTATTCGACCTCCTGGACCAAGAGAGAACAGCTCTTCTGCATCTTCAGATGTATGAAGAGAGCTATTATGTCATGTTATAATCTTCTCTTCTCCAGGCTAATCACCCCTAGTATTTTCTCCACAGGTCTTTGTTTTCTCTCACCATCTAGTCACTCACCTGACTAAAAATACGCAGGACTCTATTGCAAGAAAAGGTATCTTCTGAAAGTATGCAAATTACTGCTTTGAATAGACTGAGGTTATTGCCATGATTGCTGAGCTAATGTATATGAATCTCTTGTAAGATTTGAAATACGGTACCTAAATCCTTGACAAGGAATGCATGAACAAAAATATATTTTAACATTGTGCAAGATGCATTGATTCCAACTCACTTACTCTGTTTTTCCCTAATAATTTTTATTAAGGGTTATATTAAATGGATCAAAAAGAAAGAAAATAAACTAATGCAAAAATACATTAAAACAAAGTGCAAAAAAGAGAGGAAAAATAAGAAAAAAAATTACACACACACACACACACAATATAGGGTTGTAGAAAGCTGCATGAACACTAGATGGCAACAAAGACTTAGACTTTTGTCTATCTTTTTATTGCCTCCTAGTGGCCATGCAGTATTTTGCAGCTGAGATCTGCTGGATGTACTGCATTATTGACATATTTAAACCCTTTAGACTGCTTTTCACAAGTGCGTTGGTGATGTGCTGAGAATTACTAACATTTTTACATATATATGTTTGTAGAAATGCAAGAAACAATTCTTAGTATCCCTGAAGAGAGCATACAGGAAGTCGGCATGGTGTAGCACATAGGTCTGGGCTTGCATACCAGTAAGATCAAATCTCCCCACACAAAACTCAGCAAATAATTGAAGGCAGTTACTTGACTCCTCTCTTATATGGTAGTTCAGAAAATCAAATTAGTTCAGGTATTATAATCTCCTCTTAATCCTTAGGTTAGGGTAGGTAAGGAAGGAAATCTGCAGAAGAATTCATTAAAAAGAACTAGTATTTATATCTTAGTATCAAGCAGATTGCATTTTTAAAAAAAACCAGTAGCTTCACTCTGTGGCAACTTTGTTCTTTGCCAGTATAACTTTGTTCTTTGCCAGTATAACTTTGTGTGCTTTTTTGGAATCAAATTGCAGCCCATCTTCTGTTCCACCATTCTGAATGCATGTGATTATTTCAGAACAAGGGAAAAGATGCTACAGTTTATCAGTTCAGATCTTTGAATTAACATGCAGCTTCGTTTGCTGTGGCTGGAAGCCAGCTTTAAGCCATGGTTGCTTGAGAGTGGTGAGACTCCGCTTTGCTTTGCTTTTTTTTCTTTTTGGAGATGGGCTCACTGATTTGTAGCTAGAAACGGTGTTGATTTTCCCAGGAGCCCCATTGAAAGCCCGTATTCAAGTGGATTAACATTTTTGTAGAGAAATGTGAGATTATAGAACAGCAACTGTGAATGCGGGAGGTGTGCGCAGCTCATTAACAATAGACTATTTCCACCATGTTTTTAAAATAGAAAGCAATGGATGAAGGAATAGCTTATGAATAAGGTATTTTTTATTAGAAATGAGAAAGTGATGAAGTAGGAGAAATTGCATCTTTTTTCTTTCTTTCTGAAATCAGCTTTAAATGTTGAATGTTGCCAGTAAGATAAGTTATGCCAGGATACAAGTAGTCCTTGACTTACAACGGGTCACTTAGCAACCATTTGAAGTTACAGCAGTTCCCATAAATGATATTTACGGTCTGGATTTAAAGCTCTGATAGACAGAGGGAATGGCAGCTGTGGTCATGTGATCACATTTTTTGTACTTGCAAACATACATACATACATACATAAATACATATATGGAGGAAGAGAGGAAGGGAGGGAGAGAGAGATTTATTCTAGCATATTAAATTATCTTGCATGCTGAAAAGTTGAAATAGAGTTGTATTCCTTATAATCTGTGGGAGGAAAATAATAGCATTTTTGTCTAGTTCTTCTTTCTTCTTCTGGATGCCCAGTGGGTTTTTTTTTGCACACTTTGATTAGTATTTACTGAAGCTGGTTGAACACTGATAGTTTTTGAAAATAATTGAGCTGGTAGAATGATTTACTGCTGCCAACCAGTAATAATGTCTACAATAAGTGTTTTTTCAGCTAATCCAGGTTTGTAGAACAGAAGTAGAAACAGAAGCCGGCTTTAAAATGCTTGAATTCTCCAGCATATTGGGGAAGATCATCCAGGAACGGGTAGTGCTCCTCTTCTCTACTTGGAGACCGAGTCAAACTTTCTTGGCCACGCCTACTGTCTGGGCGCTCCCCAGTTCGACTCAGTCTTCTTCAAGTTGAGACTGAGAATTGAGACTCTCCCACTCTTCGATATCTTCTCAATGTAAAGCTAATAGTTTAATAAAAAATTTTTTTGACCCAAGCGAGGCACAGTAATCGCTGTAATGATCTGAGGGTTCTCCAGCTTCTAGTTCTAGTCTCTCAGTCAGGTCCCTGCCTTTCCCGTGTTTAGCGGAGGAGGCTTTGCCTGCTAACGGGCAGCTCCCGGCAATTATCTGCACCTGCAGAAGGGGACTCAATTCGTGCCTAGATTCCTCTAGGCACTCTGATAGCAGTCTGCGCTTCATGCGCTTCGAGGGCTGTGACGGGTGTGCTCTTTGCGAGCCTGACCGCCCTATCTGCAGGGCAAGCGGCTAGGGCATTAGTCCCCTTTTATCCGTGGCAGCAGGCTCATTAGGAGCCAGGCCCCAATTGCAAGGAGGCGGCAGACTCATTCTGCACCTCGGTTTCCTCAGCAGGAGGACCTTGCTGTCCGTATTACAAAAGTGGCCGGCGTGTAAATCGCCCCTTTTAACCACTGTGGGAGCACTCTTTAAACTTAGCTCCCTTCCCAGTCACAGCGGTTAGCGCATTAGGCGCCATTTTGGCCACGGCTGGAGGGCTCTCACAAGTCAGGCTGCCCTAACTGCATATGAACAGCAGCCCTCCACGCTCCCTTGCGGACATGGCAGGAGCGCTCATTGCGAGCCAGGCTGCCCTTTTTGAGATTGGAGCGGCGACCGTGCTAGGCGCTGTTGATGCCGTGGCAGGTTTAGTTTTAAGAGCCATACTGCTCGACTTCTGATTGGAGCAGCTGGTGCTTTCGCGCCTTTATGATTATGTCAGGAATGCTACTGAGGAGCCAGGCCACACAATTTGATGTTGGGACGGCTGGCATGCTTTGCGCCCTTCCAGCTGCAGCAGGACCTCTCCTGACTAACCAAGCTACCGGCACGAAGGGCTTCGCGCCCGAGCCTGCCGAAGACCACCTGGCGGTGTGGTGGGGTTGTAGGCTCCCTGTTGGGTCGAGCCTCCCTCCAGGACAGCGTGAAGGGCTCATGCCCGAGCCCGCTGTGGTCGTTGATGTGGTCGCATACAATGGAATCGGCTGCGAAAATAAAAACTAAAAGAATGCTGCCACTGCCTCTGCAGACGCTTGGATGCGTCCGGGTTGGAGTGGCTGGCGTGCGGGGCGCCTTGCAGCCATGACGGTGGTGCTCATTCAACCACGTTGCCACTGGTCTAATTGATGATTAGCATGTTTGGCGCCTTCCTGGCATTCCACAGGCTCTTCTAATACGCAGGTTGCCCATTATAGGTATTTAGTGGCTAGCGCGCTAGGCGCCAAAATTCTTTGGCCTCGGCAGAAGCTTACGCTCATGTGGCGTCTTATATCTACGACATAATCTCCCGGAGGTGCCAGACTGTTCCACAAGGGCACTATGGCTATTTCCCTGGCTCTTCCTCGCGGTAACTTCCCCTTCGGCTGATGGAGCGGGGATCACAGGGTACAGTCACATCGGTGACATTAGAGCCCTTCTGTCAGAGTGGTTTCAACTACCTCTGCTACACTTCGTCAGGATTTCTGACATCATGACTGGCGTCTTCGACTGGGCCTTTCTGCCCCATCAAAAGGTAACGGGACAAAAAAAAAATTAGCAGAAGCGGTATAGACTTCTTATCCACCAATCGGCCCAGCCCACGGGATTCCCTATTGGGCAACAATGTCAGAGGTTTGCAGCCCCTATTCCCTACCCCCCCCAAGGCAGAAAGGTTTGCCTTCTTAGACGGCCCCTGTACCAATTTAGTCGCTTTCTGGCTTTGGGCCTAGGTGACTAGGGTCAGTATTTCTTAAGGCTCCACTCTCTGTCCGGTCCCACATGCTATGGGGTTGACGGTTTAGCCAATTATAAATCTATTAAGTTTGAATGCCCTCTGAGCAACTTCCATCTGCTTTGCAAACCCTTCTCGGATCTTGAAATTGGTGGCCCTGCCTTCGTACATCTGTCCCTGGCAGTTGCCAGCTGTACTCCGTCCTTTCTTACTGGTGGTTCCTCCACTTCAACGGGGACAATTATGGTTTCCCAAGTCTGGTTTTTCTTTACTCAATGGCCCTAAATGTTCATACAATGTCTAGGAGGTTCTCCTACTACGCCATCTCTCCCTTCGACCGATCGGCATGGAGTAGGACTGCTGCTGTTGCGTCCTTCAGATCCCTGGTTGTCTCTCATTATGCATCAGCATCTGCCCTTCAGACTGCTGTGACTACCCTCCCTTCTTTAACATTGGCATTTCTTGGGGGGGGGGTACTGACCCCAGGTGTGATAGTTCACCAGTCCACCATGGGTTCATTTGATTCACCAGCTCCCAGTCAAATGCCTTACAGCTATGGCACACTCCTCCCGGGGGATGGGGTCCCCACTGGGCCTGAGGTCTCTGGGACCATGGACCTATCCTTCTCCCTCCCACTCTCCACCCGTTTCAGCAATGGCCCGTGATGTATAGGATTCCCCCCTTTTTCTAACGTATCAGTCAGTTGGTGGTTTCACAGTATACTGTGCAGGTTCCACTTCAGGCGCGAATGCCTATCTGCTACTCAGGGCTCAGTAATGGCTTTACCTCTGAGCACTCTCCTCTGTTTGGCTACTCCACCTCCACCCGTATCGGTTGTGAGGTCATGCATGTGGAGGATACCTTTGTCACAGCTATCCTATTTGGAATCTGACACCCTGGTGTGGGAACGGGACGGTTCCTGTAAACTCGTTGCCCTTTGTGGGACAGTATCTATCAGGGTTGGTTATGGGTGACGAAGGTAGCCTTAACATTTATGCCAATGTCGGGAACTAGCACTTGCCTTGGTTGATACAGGCTTCCGGGTTGGTTACTCGGTCATATCCTCACTCGCTTAGGTAGCACCACTGAGGTGTCAAATGACGGCTAGTTCATGCGTGGTTCAGTGGTTCCAGGTGTCATATGTCTCTCATGTTGGAAGGTTCTTTATTTAAGGTTAGGGTGCCACTGAGGTGTCAGATGTCTCTACAAGTTCACGCTTGGTTCAGTGGTTTCGGGTGTCATAGGGCTCTCCTGCTGGAGATTCTTTAATTAAAATTAGTGTTCCCTCAGGACACGTTGCATTCTGTGTCCCTCCTCAGCCTAGGGAGGGGGAGGTCACCAGATTTTATCCTTGACATCCGGAAAGCAACATTCCTTGGCAGGTCTCTAGCAACGCCCACACTTCCATCAATCGTGTTCTTCAGGGCATACTCCTCCGTTGCGGTTGAGTTGCACTTGGCGTGATTACTGTCGGTTGGCCTCGGGAGGCGCATGGGTGCGCTCATTCCCGGGTGGCACGGGTTGATAGTTCAGAGGTTTTCCTGGTTGCAGGCTCACCCTTCGGTCCTGGGTTCCAGACGGGAGTTAGTAGGCAGTTCTTGTTCTGGGTCCTCTCGGCTAGGGGCAGACAGCAACCTCATAGTCCGGCCTCAGTGTCGTCTGTTAGGGTGGCCTCCCTCATTCCAGTCAGCAGCTTCCCGTCAGATTGGTGTTATTCGGTCATCGGGTTAGGACTAATAACCTCGTGCCAGCGGAAACGGGTTATCCGTAGCCCTTGGCAGCTGTCCTAAATTGATGACTCAGCAGTAAGGCACTGAGATAGTTGATCGATCAGATGGACTATTCGGGCAGTCACATCCCTGGTACAATTCTCCTCCAGGGCAAGGGATTGGACTCCCACCATGGATACCGCCATGCAACTTCAATACTTGTGGATGTTCGGACCGGGATCTTTTGATCGGGCATTTCCCTCCAAGATTTCTGGTCTCTCCTCCTGCAGTGTAGTTTCTGAGGCCTCTTCTCTGGCCTAGGGTCATTGGTACCTCTGCGTGGATGGTGGTGCCAGATTCGCCACTAGGGACTCCCTAGTTTGGTAGCACTGACTTGGGGTATTTACCTTCCGTGGCTACAATCAGTCCCTGGTTTCGGTATATTACGAATATAATAATATATTATTATATTCGGTTGCAATCTGGTACTTCAGGACTCCTGTCCCTTTGTCCATAGCCAGCAATTGTTGCTGGCAGCTCAGTTCGAGTGACTTTGCCCTACACTCTCGGAAGGCAGCATCCCTTCTGGAGCCTCAGCCTTCTTATGCTTGCCTGTCTGTCTCAGCGCATGTTGGATCACACTGGACTTAGATCAAGTTGTCATTTGGTACAGACCTCGTCCTCCTCTTACGAACCCCTGTTGGTTGCCTTCAAATGGTTATTCCTGGGCTCCCCTCTCCCATTCTGAAGTGGCTATATCTGGTGGTCTCGACATCAAGGCCCGTTCGGTCCCTTCTGGAACTGATCCTTGGGGTCTGCGCGTGGCCGGCCATGGGGGGGGTCAGTCACCCATTCCACCTTGTCTAGCAGCTGGGCTCTGGCTGCCTTAGGGCCCTCGGGCCACATGCTGGGGGGTGTTTCTCACCAGGTTGGTTCGGGTCACCCATGGAGTGGCCAGGTAGGGTCTTCATTTGCCCTTCCAGTTGGGCCTTGCTTTGGCGACACCGCAGGTGATGTTCAGCAGGTCAGATCCGACCGCCCCTCCTGCCAGCTTACCGCTGTCTTTGTTGTACTCCAACTGCATTGGTTCCCTATCCCTCCTCTACTGGGATCAGGTAGGTCAGCTTCCCTTACCCAATGGGTAGGGCTGCGGCTCTCTCACAGTCCGCTGGGTCCCTAAGGACTGGGGCTGGTCTCCTTCCTGAAGGCAGGTGGCCTCCCCTTTTGCCTGGTCCTTTTGCGGACGGATCCCGTTCTTCCACCTTCAGGTTCCTCTGTCCAAGAGTGATGGGTACCATGCCATCTCCTCCCCCATCCGCATTGCCTTCCTCCACCCGGGCCCTTGGGGTTTTTGGCCATCTAGACCCCTGTTCCCCCCATTCCTGTTCTGGGCTGGCTGGTTTTGCCGACAGGACCTGGGGCCACATTGTTTTGTGGGGTCTCTCTCTCTGTGGGGGGCTGGCATTCCTCTCATTTCAGGTCTCAGAAGCACCAGGGAGAGCCAGTGGCCTGAGATGGTTCATCCTCGGGAGGCAGGAACCCTCACTCGTCGATGAGATTCCTGTTCCAGGTTCTCCCGATCTTCCGGATTCTTGGGGCACACCCTGGCTGCGGCCCAGTTGTTGGTTGCTTGGTGGATATTGTGGTTTGGTCTCCCTCCTTCCGTCATTCTGCTATTTCTGCGGGATCTGGGCGTCTTTTCGCTGGCCCTAAGCTGGACGAGTAGTGGGGTTCAGACCAGACTGTTTCCCTCCTGGCTGACTGAACGGCTTTGGTAGGTTCCGTTCCTGGATGATCTTCCCTGATATGCTGGAGAATGGGCGTTGGTTCCTACCTGATACGCCCTTTCTCAGCGTGAGGGGAAGATCATCCAGCCCCACCCTTTGACCGTCTGGTTCATAGTCCGGGGAGGGGGGTTCCTGTGTTCACAGATGGGGAGTCTCAACCTTGCCATGCCTTTGTCGAACTGGGGAGCACCCAGACAGGAGTAGGCATGGCCAAGAAAGTTTGACTCGGTC
>JANHZT010000454.1:107742-118207 GCA_032468215.1 Stegonotus admiraltiensis
ATTGGATCGGCCTCCCGACTCTCAGCTGATTTGCTCTCAGCTGTTTTGCGCAGGGCTCTGCTGCTTGCTGCAAAGAGAGAAATTGCTAGAGCAGATTTTTTTCCCTTGTGCTAATCAAGTTATGCTGAAAACGAAAATGAAAGTAAAGCAGGCTGTTTGCTGCAAGGAGGCAAAATTGTCAGAGGGAGATTTCTTTTTCTTCTTTTCCTCACCAAAAAAGGTAGGTGCGTCTTATACTCCGGTGCATTGTATACTCCAAAAAATACGGTAAATGAAGAGATTCTGGAAGTACAGAAAGGTAGATGGAATAAAACATAATACCAAGATAAGACACAAAGCCAGGGGCATAATTGTTAGGTGATGCACAACTACCAAACTGGGACTATAAAGTCCAGACCACCAGTAGATGGCAACATAGAGCTAGATTTTTCTGTACCTCTGCTGACATGTAGAGGTCATTCAGATTTTTTGCGGCCTGTATATATGATAGTCCCATTTGAAATCCACATTGAATTAAAGAACCAGGAAATGATCAAGTGAAGTAAGAAAAATAATGGAGAGAGGAGCCATCTAAAAAATCAGAAGACTGATGGTTTTCTTTAACAAGAAGTGAAACTATAGAAGAAGGAGTACAGCTGACCTATGGACCATACACCAAGTTATCTGTTATGTGGGATTGGTTCCCTGAAAGCACCTGATCTCTGTGGACAGGAAGATTTATACTCTGTGATATTCTCATCTTGGGTTCAAACAGCTACATTTCCTACCGTGGCACAAGAGCATGATCTTTCCTGAAGGTCTTGGGATGAACATCACTGTAGAACCATCACTGTAATGAAAAGAATGAATTTATCGCCTGTAATACATAGAGTTGCTGCAAGAAAAATGAATGGCCAGATGGAATTGAACTGGTACACTTTACTGGATCTATGGGGATGTGTGTTACTTTTAATCAACTCATTTTTGATATTTTTCTGATACATGGTTCATAATAATGTCATTTTGGTAAGCAATTATTATTATTTTTTGGCTAAGTGTCAGTAACTATTTTTTTTCCAGTTTAAGGTGGATTCTATAAAAGAAAGATTGCCAACCTTGTGAGGAAGTCAGTCAACTTTAAATCGGTAAATGTGGTAATTAAACCAATTAAATGTTTCAGTTCTTATTTTCTACCTGAGGTGCACCATTTTGTGTGGCATTAAGGCTCAACTAAACCTTAGCCCTGGTTCATTACTAAAAAACAAAAAAATCCAAAGCATTTGAAGTTGTGACATGCTTTATGTGACACGACCATTCTCAGTGTACTTAGTGTGATTACTCCGCTACCATATATCATGCAATAAATACCCTGGATGATAAGTCATGCTACCCTTAATATGCTTGGGTTGAAATATAGCTCTTGATCTGATCTATGAGACATCTCAAAGGGGATTTCATTAGATCTTCTTTATGCGACAATGGCAACAAAAATAAAACAAAAATTGAACGCCATCTCTCTCTTTTTTCTTTCATGTCCCTTCCTAGGTAAAAGGCTCTTAATAGCTGTTGTTTTTTTTTTGGAGGATTGATACCAAAATTAAATAATTGGTTCAAATTCAGGAAGATGTTGTCACATGTGACAGGAGCACCAGTCTGGAGAAATTCTGTGAGATCTTTACAGTGCTACTTACAATTATATAGTTGCCATTATGTGCTAATGAGAAAAGTGTAAGAAATTCATCTATGTCAGTGTGTGCGTGTGCGTGCGTGTGTGTGTGTGTGTCTAAAGTCCAACTGCTAACTCACCGCATATATTTCACTGCAGTGCTTTCTTTATCAGACAAAATGCAGAAGAAAATGCAAAAGAAAATGAATATGTCACCCCTGTTTCTTCAGTCTGCACATTTTTGAAGCAACCAAGCATTTTAAATTCAACCTTTCTGATCTTCACCTGTCAATCACTTATGCTAATTCCTGGTTTTCTGAGCAAGAGGATGGAAGGATCAATATAGATAAGACAAGTAAGACTGAAGAAAATCTATACGATTGCATGGGATCGGATGCTTTCTGGAGAGAAATGCTTCCAAGACTTTCACTACAGTGCAGAACAAGGGATTGAGAGAGAGTTCCTACAAACTTCCTGGTTCCTCTTTTTTTTTTTTTTTACTTCTTTGCTTGTTAGTTTCCTACAACCTTTTTTGTTTCATTCTGTTCTGAGGAAAGGAGACTGGAGAAGTGGTTCTGTTCAGAAGTGGGTTCCAGCAGGTTCTGACCAGTTCTGGAGAACTGGTAGCAGAAATTTTGAGTAGTTCGGAGAACCGGTAGTAAAAATGCTGACTGGCCCCGCCCCCATCTATTCTCTGCCTCCCAAGTCCCAGCTGATTGGGAGAAAATGGAGATTTTACAGTATCCTTCCCCTGCCATGCCCATCAAGCCACAGCCATCAAGCAATGCCACACCCACCAAGCCATGCCCACAGAACCGGTAGTAAAAAAATTTGAAACCCACCACTGGTTCTGTTACTTTCAAAATGCCACTGGGAACCTGAAAGTATAATTTGTTTGAAGGATGTGTGTCTCTATGTCTCTGTGTGTTGTAATAGCATTTCCAAGCCAGGGACAAGGAAAAGAGACATAACTAAGGACTCCTTTGCTTATATAATTGTTGGCACTTGTATGATTGTTGGCAGCAGAGGAGAGAGACAAGCGGAGGATTCAAGCCTTCATAGCAATAAATACTTACAGTAGTGAAAACCCTTTGGGAAAAGCGTATTTTCTAAAACTAGCTAATAAAACCACTTTTTTTTGGAATAATACCATAAAATTATATATCAATGGAAAGATAATTTAATCAAGAATGTAACGTAATAACTTTTATGAAGGATTTGCTATTAGAATAGCAGTTATAGTATAAAGAAGAAAAGTGAAACACAGTAAAAATGAGATATACAAAAATTATCACGTCAGTTAATATGGCCTTACAAGGTCTTCCCATGGAGGGAACCAAGTCTTTTAGTTCTGCGGCTGTTATAATGCGAAACCAAGATTGAATGATTGCTTCTATTAACTGGGTTTTATTACTGGGTCACTTCTGACTAACAAGTTTCTTTAGTTGGCTCCATAGATTTTCAGTTGGGTTAAGGGCTATTCCCAGGCCATTCCAGCAGTGGAATGTGATTATCTTGAACCTCCAAAAAAAAAAAAAGTGGTGTTATTAGCCATCAGACCTCAAAAATACACTTTTCACAAAAGGTTTCCATAATTTTGGCCACTACTGTAGGTAAGGTGGGATAATGGAAACTGAGGGGCAATATCCATCCTGCATATATACGGGTAGTTCCTGTGTTGTATGCTCTTCACTTATTAATTCCTGTTCATTTCACAGCGCACTGGGCTGAATCTCTGTCAAAACCATTGTTCGAATGATAAATAAGAGTTAAACACAAATGGTCAGCCCTTCGTGGGTGCTGTGGGTGGCAAAGAAGCCGCAGAGCCAGACAGGTTTCAGAAAGCATCCTTGATACTAGCCAGGGGATACAAGCATGATCCTGAAAACTATAGGAGTTTGTGGACATCCGGCAGGCCAGGGAAAGCGAGGAGCTTTTGAAATATTTCTTTCCCATGGCCTCCTTATCTGGCCTGGGCTGTCCCTTCTCGTACATACCGGTCAGCTTTCTTGCCTGCTTCCTGCAGGCTCTCATGACAGGGCCCTGCTACTGTCAGCTTGCACCAAATCAGGTAGAAGGCTTCCCCTCAGACCCTTTGCTCAGATTTGACTCTGAGGGAATTAATTTAATTACAAAGTATTTTTCAGATGTAAAGACGGGCTCAGTAGACCAGAATGTCAGGAATCTGATGCTAATGTGCCTCAGGTACAAACATCCTCATCTTAACTAGCTTGTGGCAGCAGCTGCTACAATGCTTTTGAAAACAGGGAGCGCAAAGGGAGATATCAGTTATTTCTCCTATAAGTTATTTTCCTCAGCCAGTAGAAGGAGTTGGTGTCCTATCATCACACCCTATTTCTGTCTCTCATACATTCTTTAGCCCAGATGTAGAAGTCCCACTGATATCCAGAGATGCCCATTGTTGTAGGTCTGGATTCTGGAACAGCACCTGTCAGGACCCACAATTTCCATTAAATTGGAATATTTGTTATAAAGAAGTTAGATTTCTTTGCCATACAAAGAGTTTCTTTTTTCCCTATTTGAAGAAATAATCTTACTTTTGTTTCTCCAATTTCTTGTTTTCTACCCTTGTATTATTCAACAATTTATATTTCTTTGGTAAATGGACAAACATCTAAACATGCAACATTAAATAAATAAATATCTCCCCATTCTGTAATTTTAAATTACTGCATTTCTTATTCTATTCTTAGATTGGCTCTATTTTTTTCTTTGATTGAACTTCATGTTTTCAGGCTGTTGCTGTCTTCTCACAAGCTCCTGTACCCATTATTACTTGCTAGGTTTCTGCTGGATGGATGGCAGTAGTCATTTGAAGAAGCTCTTTTCTGAAAAAAGCTCACTGCCTTTTAATACTTCATTCATACTGCATTTTAATACTTCAGCCGCCCTGAGTCTCTGGAGAAAGGCGGCATATAAATTGAATTAATAAATTTGGGTAGTGATGGCCACCTTCCATAGGATCAGTAGGATAAAAGGCAGATGAAATTTTGTCTTGCCAGTAAATCCTAAACTGCCTTAAGTAAAATGTTTGGTTTGTTTTCCAAGGTTTTTTTTAAAAAATTGAGCCTTTTATAGTTACGTGTAACTATTGAAAGGAAAAAAAAAAGCTTTGGAATAGTTTTAATGCAGTACATTTCCTCTTAAGTGTCCCTCTCATTATAGTTTTCCAAAATTTTATTTTGTAATTTTTGTGGTTGAACAATGCACTTTTGTAAAGAGAAAGTCTGGCAGTGATTTATTATTATTATTATTTAATAGAAAAGCAGTTACTTCAATTACATACTGGCATTTGCTAGAAAGGCTTTTCTAGTGGTTATTTAAGAAATGTTATTATGTGAAAGAAGCTTTTTAAAAAGTTTAAACTCACCCAGAATTTGGACAAAGGGAACTGCTAATAGTAGAAAATTGAACTCTACATACTTCAAAAATTATTTGGAAGAAGTGCTTTGGACTTCATGCAAGCATGAACACTTTGTGAGTCAAATATTTGAAGTTATGACCTTCACACCAAGGTTTTTAAATGTAATTTTCCATCAGTTGCTGTATGACTTCTTTCAGATAGAGACATGGTTAAAGGGTATATATGGTATACCCTTTGTATCCTTGATCTACTGTCCTTCAGTTTAGTAGTTTTTTTGGTGCCACAGATAAAATTTGTTCACTATTGTATGCTTACATAATGCCATTATATGCATGTGTAAAAGTCTATTTGCCGCTTAATAAACATTCAAGTGTAATGGAAACCCTTCTTGCTACTCACCTATTAAATTGTGGGTTTACACTTCGTCACTTCCAGTATACCGGTTTGATGGATAGAAAGCTTGTGTGATGGGAAGGGTGTAACAAGACTAAAGACAGGGCTTATAGCTTTGAAAAACTAATACCTTGTCTCTTTGTAAATCCAAGAAACGATTTTGCCTCAATCATCTATCAAAGCTTTGCAGCAGAATTCTAGAAATCCCAGACTAGACAGAAGTGCTTGAACATCCTATCAGCAGCAAGGTCTAACACCGTGATGGCGAACCTATGGCACGCGTGCCACAGGTGGCACGTGGAGTCCTCTCTGCGGGCACGCGAGCCATCGCCCAGCTGAGCTCCACTGCGCATACCCACATGCTTCCCACCAGCCAGCTGATTTTCAGGTCTGCCCTGCAAGCGGGAGATGCCCACGCATGCGCGGGGACCTACCTTTCTCCTCACTTTCTGCTGCCTGTGCCTTCACTCTCAGCCATTTTGGGAGGCTTTTCCCCACCTCCCAGTCATTTTGGGAGGCTTCCCCCCCCCAGCTGTTTTGGGAGGCAAGGCTTTTTTTCCCCTCCCAGCCATTTTGGGAGGCTTTCCCCCCCTCCCAGCTGTTTTGGGAGGTTTTTTCCCCCCCCTCCCAGCCATTTTGGGAGGTGAGGGTTTCTCCCCCTGCCAGCGCTGATTTGGAATGTGAGGCCAAAAGGGGGGGTTGCACACACATGCATGTCACACATGCATGCGGGGGTCGCATGTGAGGGGGATTGCTCGTGCGTGTGCATTGCATTATGGGTATGGGCATGTGAGCACTCATGCATACACTTTTGGCACCCGAGGAAAAAAAGGTTAGCCATCACTAGTCTAATAGCAAACTTAAATAAATATGAACAAATTAACTATTGGATGTTGAGAAGATATAACTCTGCTTAAGGATTAATGTGTCTTATGAAATAGCACTGAAGAAGCCACTTCTGTCCTTGGAGGTAAAGCAGGGAAGGCTTTGTGTTTATGTTGCTTTGCTCCAATTAAAATAAGTTAAAATTGAAATCTTGTTTTTCTTGCACTTCTGAAGAGTTCCTCAAACTATTATTTTCCTTCATGGACCAAAAGAGGCACTGTTGCTTTTTAATATTCAAGTAGACAATTCAAGAGTGTCATTCTATTTTTAACTTGACCTGTCATTTACATTTAATTATGTTGATCACATTACTTATTTAATTGTATTTATGTGCATACAGGAAGGCATAGATATTTGGTCTACAATAAATCAGAAATGGTTCTGACATATATTTGCCATTTGATATGGACAGTTGTATTCATTTTTTAATATTGTTCATACTGTTCAATTTTCTCTTTTAAGGTTTGATGGGGAAAGCTCTTTATTTTTAAGATTGATTGATTGATTGGTTACAGGTCATGACCTTCAAAATGAAACAATCAGATCATTATGTCAAAGTAAACCTTACAATGATTGTCCATTTTCTAATTTGCAAACTGCTTAATTAAATCCCTGAGCCAAACAGAAGAAACAGAACATAAAGAATGAAATTACTTTAGCTCTGGAGTTGCCATACGGTGAGTGGGATCGTATCCTAACCAGAAGGTTTTGCTAAAGCAGTTTCTTTTTACCCCCTATCATTTAAACTCATGTCTAGGTGGTGATTTTTTTTTTAAAAAAAATAATGAATAAGATGGATTCACTAAGATTGATTTTTCACATTTGGTCAGAATGGAAGCCTAAGGCGTGTCTATATTTTGCATGATTAGATTTTCATTTTTTAAAAAATTGATATCTTCCTCCGCTGCTGCAAAAATGTTTATTATTTGATAGGGAACAAAGCAATCTGACAAGTATTTGATTTCATCAGAAAGTATTTTGGATGATTGGATTATTTAGGTACTTTTAATTGGTATTAATGTAATAAACATTCTGCTTGTCTTCCAAGACTGCAGTAATTGTTCTCACCTGCCCTAATGCCCTAATTTTTATCCACTAGACTTAGTGATGGTCTACATCCCTTTAAATCACGGGTGTTAAACTCGCTGCATCACATTACCATCACATGACGTTTCACGACGTTTTCTCCATTCACGGAACTGGTGTGGGGGTGGCTGGTGTGTGACACATCCGGCCACGGGGCGCCAGTTTGACACCCCTGCTTTAAATGTACATTACTGTATGCCACTTCAGCTGTGAAGTATAAATATACTATGCTTCCTGATTAGCCAAGCTCTCTGTGTCACCTTTAAATGTTATGATTGCAAGGACAGTAGCATAAAGCAAAAAAAAAAAATGATGTGGAGGATTTTTTCCAAGGTATACGCTAGACTGTTTATCCCAGATTCTACCAGATTGATCGTTGTCAACTGATTCATAATCCTATAATTGTAAACTTTAATAAGCTGCCTTTATTACATTACCGTGCATAGCAGAGTCATATACAGAACTCCAATTAGGGTATAGTTATCAGAAACAATTATCAGACAATCATAAAACAGCTGTATTCTAGACAGAATAACTTTTATACACCCATACATACACACACAATTTTAGCTATTCCAATTAATGGGTGCCCATGCTGTGCTGAGAAAGCTGTGATGGTAATTAAAGCAATAATTTGATGCTAATCAAATTATAGAACTGTCCGAACTGATAAACAAATTCAGAATGCTAGCCCACTTTTTTATTCATAAACCACCTGTTGTCCTTCAATGCCTGACTTCTGATTTTTTTCAGGAGCACAAGATCTTGCCAGAAACTAGTTTGTACTATAATAGTACTCCTATCTCCAAGTGTCCAATGAAGTGCCAGTGGTTATCAATATTACTGCTGTTAGCCTGCTTCAAAACAGTGTCTGAGAACCCATAACAAGGAACATTGGGCATAGGCTAGTGTGATGATCCAGGGCGTGGCACGAAAGCAACACAGCCAGAGAACAGGTCTAACTCCCCTTTATTGCTCCAACTTTGCCCCCAAACATCCCCACGTTTACTACAAGTCCTGGAGCAAAGCTCTCAGAGGCACCCTCAGCAGCTCTGGTTGCGAGTAGTCCAGTAAACCAAGTTAGCCAAACAATAACCAGAGCAAGGAGTTCAGCAAAGCAGGCAAACTGGCAAGCCCCACAAGACAGAACACAGTAATTTCCAGGCGTCGGCAAGTGCACACAACGCTCCACAGATTCAATGCTTGTTCTCGACAAATGCCCTTCCCACCAGCACCTCCTTACATCTCAGTCCCCAGGTATGCCTTGTGAAGGAGGGCAGGGCACTCTCCTCCTTTGTAGCCAGCTCAGTCTGTGTTGGTCTCGCCTTCTCTCTTCTCTCCACGCTCTAGGATCAGGAGGAGGTGGTTCTTGCTCTTTGCCTGAGCTCTCTCTCTCTCCTGCTCCTCCCTGTCTGCAATCCTGAAAAGCCTTGCCCAGACTGACTCTGCTCTTCCCCAGTTTCCTCCAAGGCCAATGGAGCTGCCCTTTCGATCTCTGTCGGCTCTTGTTCCAGCTCATCTTCCCCCACAGATTCAGATGGGGGCATGACAGGCTCACTCAGTCTCTATGTCTGTTAGACTATATAGTTTGTCTGCAGTTCAATCAATATATAGTCAGCAGCACTGAAGATGTTGGTTGGTATAATTGTAAGCTGCTCAGAGTCAACTTATAGGAGATGGGTGCCATAAAAATTTGATAAATAATAATAGTTTAGTTATTATTGCTTTGTCAGTGAAAGGCCACCTGCTTCTTCCTGACCTCCAAGGATTGTCTGTTTTTTGTTTATGATTCAAGGTTTAGGCATGAAACCCAGAACTTGACCGCAAAAGATGATCTTCATTGTATAAAGTTTTGTCTGTCAGTCTAAAGAAGCATTCCTTTGTATTTTCACTTCCACGTTCTATGTTTTCCAAGAACTTTGAAGAGCATCAGGTTGGAGAACTATCTAAATTCTTCATGGTAGAGTGTTGTGATTCATTTTGGCTATAGTCAGGAAGGATTAAAGGAGTATTAACAGTGTAGAAATAAACATTGTGAAATTTAATCTGAGTGTTGTCATTAAGTTTCTGGACTTGACTGAGGAAAGCCAAATTTACATTCATACCCAGATATGGAGCTCATTGGGTGACTTCAAGCCAGTTACTCCCTCAATACATTTTAATTCATAGAGTGTTTTTGAGGATTAAATGATAAAGGAACTTAGTGTGTATATTGTTTTGAGCTTCTGGGAAAAAAACCATAATATAGACAGGTACTATTGCCTTCACCCTGTAGAGTTTTTTTAATTAATTACTGCCTTTAGGGGAAGTTATTCAATATCATTGGACATCAGAAAGGTTTGTTTCTTCTGAAAAGTAGAATACATTCTCCACATAAGTTGTAAATATTTAAAACAGAAACATTTTATTTGATTGATAGAGACAAAGTCATTAGTATAAATTTCAAATTAAATCCCAGTGGAAACGGACCTTTCTCTGGTAAATACGTCCAATCATGATATATTTTATGCTTGAAAGAATTGAGAATTAATGCAGGCAGTAAAACCTCAATCTATACAGGTTGAGTGACAGATTAAACTCAAGGGACTCTCAAATAGTTTAGAATCATAAATGTCTACATTATTTCACATCGAGAGTTCTGAATGAAGTTGTCTTATGCCACATGTAAGAAAAGAGCTGATTATGTTATATAAGTCGTTCTTGGCTGGCCTGTCATTGGTCCATTTTATGTGAATCACTTCATTTCTAGAAGGCTTTTCTTCTGCTCAGAGAATCAGATTAGCCGTAGACTCCCTCTGTGTGGGAGATAGGTGGTTTCTCAATTCGATAAATAAATAAGATTATGAGGTAGTAATGGTGCGGTGATATGAAATGCACACAATGCTATACAATAGCTTACTTGTGAATGTGTGACTAGGTACAGATCAAGTCATTTCTGCACAAGAATCGTAAATCTAATATGTATGTATGTATGTATGTATGTATGTATGTATGTATTTATTTATTTTTAAAATTTCTATGCTGCCCTTCTCCCGAAGGACTCAGGGCGGCTCACAACATAAAACCATACA
>JANHZT010000454.1:124007-162798 GCA_032468215.1 Stegonotus admiraltiensis
CTGCAAAAATAAATGGGTAGACCGGTGCCTGCAAAAATAAATGGGTAGACCAGTGCCTCCAAAAACAAATGAGTAGATCGGTACAGCTCTGCAAGCAGTTAAAAGCCTGGTAGACCAATACCTCTGCTAAATCCTAAAGAATTGTCACATGATCATGCCCACAAAATAAGCCACGCCCACAGAACCAGTAGTAAAAAAATTTAGAACCCACCCCTGACTAGCACATATATGTGAGAGGAACCTTTACCTTTACCTTTAGAAAGAGTGATTCCTTTTAATAATATTTTTTCAAAGGATCTCAAAGATTGTGAGAATATGAAGAAAAGTCAATAACTCAGTCTGAGCACAAACCAAGCGTGGAGGACATCCGCAACAGAGTGAAAACAGTAAATCACTGAAGAATTCATTTTTAAAAGTCTTTTGGCTAGAAGAAGTTATTTTCAGACAATTCCAGAAATAAAGTCGTAGCTTCTCCCTTTCTCAGGATTGGATTTCACCAATGCAGTTTATCACTTGAAGTGCTCGGCATTTTGAAAATTTCCCATTGCATTTGATTTAGAATAAAATAGATTGCAAATATAGGCTTGAAATCACCATGGTTGATGTATAGGTTGAAGCATAGCTTTCCCCATCTGATGGAAAGATCAATAAGAAAAGTAATTTGATTGAGCGCATAATGGAACCTGAAAAAACTTGGAAGTAAAGTTCCTTATTGTATTTACCGCTATCTGTCCATATTATCCTACCCTTTCACCTTAGCAGCCACATTACAGCGAGAAAAAATAAAGGTAAAACAGATTCTGTGACTTGTCTGATAGCCATCAACAGGGGGGCGGGGAAGGTAATTGTCTGCTTTATCTTAGATACAATTTACAGTTGCATAAAATGTACTTTTGCAAAAATTAGATGGTTTGAGAACAATGTGGGAGGGGTTTTGAGTTAAAAGCCTACTTTTCTGAGGCTGGATGAACGAGTCAATATTTCATTTGTGACAATTGAAGAGCAATATTGTAATATTTCTTTCAGTAAAGCATTCAGTTAAAGTGGGAAAAGGAAAGTGTAGTTTAATTCTGATGTTGGAATAGGATTCTTATTCACATTTGAGTGAAAATAAAGTTGGTTCGTAGTATCAATTGATTTGGAAATAATTTTCCGAGCTAATGTGGGTGTGAGCCGTGCTAATAAAAATACATGAAAGGAACTATTTATTGGCACGAGATGACCTTTAAAATGTTGCTACTATACTATTATTTTAAAAGTTAATCTGTGTTATAATAAGCTGTTGTATGTTGAACAACTGCTTTTCTTGGTAGCTCATGTCCAATTATTTATTTCTTCCCTCTAATTTAATGACTTTTTCTTTAGGTTTATGATTTTATAATAGCTTATCTCTTGCCTCTGGCGAGTTTAGCTTCTAGGATAATGACATTGGCTATGCAAATATTTTGTTGTTCCACAATACCATAGCTAATTACTAGCAGAAGACTCATTATTGGGTGCATGGAGAGTCTGATCAGAGATGGCTACAATGCAACATTACTGCTGGACGCTAATGTTTGTTTAAAGTTTTGTTGCTTTAGGCAAAGAATTAGAAAACATAAGATTCTAAGCATAAGATAAGAGCTCAGTTTTCAGATACCTTTTCAGAGCTTTCCATTTGGATGATAGGTGTTACTTTGGCATCCTTTACATTAGATAGCCCTTTACAGTTTTAGGCGGTTTAAGAAGAGAACCCAGATTAAAGATACAGATTTGAAAATTTAATAGTTATTAAATTATCTTGTTAGTTCCCAGTTAGAACTCTGTGCCACTAAGTTTGTTTGAATTCAGAAGGCAAATTTAATTTATTGGATTGCTCTACTGCGCTATTGTGTTGCATAATGCACCAATCCTAAAATGGTTCGTTAAACCACTTAGCATGATATGTAAACCCAGCCATCAATCAGTATTAATTTGATATGTATCTCAGATTGAATCAAGCCATGGTGCCTTATTCAAAAGAAGTGATTAAAGTAATTCCATGCCTGATTTTGATCCATGTTTTTTAAGATGTCATTTCTGATTCTGGCCCATTAACAGAGAAAATAGAGAAATAAAACAATGCATTGTGATCAAAATGTAGGTTATCCATTTCATATATATTTAGTTTCCTTAACCTGAACATCTTCAAGTTTCTGAACATAAATTATAACAATTCCCAAGAATATACACCTGAAATGCTTGAAATTGAGTCCAAACATCTGAAGGGGTTCCTAGAATGAGAAAGGCTAATTTATGTAATACAAGAAATTCTTCACTAACATCTTTAAAGCAATAATAGTACATTATTAGTAAGATAGGAATGTTACATACTGAAGATTCTGGCCAGGAATATAAAAATCTACCTTAGACTAGAGCAGGGGTATCAAACTTAATTTCATTAAGGGCCACATCAGTGTTATGTTTGACCTCGGGGGACCAAGGTGGGCATGGCCAGGATGGGCATGGCCAGCTCAATGTCACTCATGTCACGGGCGCCTGGTGGCCTGAGTTCTCTGCCAGTGAAAATGGGTTCCTGCGGTCCATTTTCAGCTGCAATGGCCGCCTGCAACCCTCTGCCAATGAAAACAAAGCTTGGGAGGACCACCCGTGGCCCTCACGAGCTCTGTTTTTGCTAGCAGAAGCACCGCTTCTGTCAGTCCTTCACTGTTTCTAGAGCGGCCCCGCAAGTCAGATCTCAGTACTCTGCAGGCCGGCTCTGGCTCCCAGGCCTTGATTTTGACACCCCTGGACTACAGCTCGGAAAGAACTGACAATTGGGGGCTACTCAATATTTTGTGGGAGTGGGGGGGGGAATGGGGAGGAGCAAGAACCAGAAGAAGTGAGAACCAGAGTCTCCAATGAACTAAAATGTCAGGTTTATCTCTCATTTACACCAACAAAATCAACTTTACACCCAAATCTATAGATGTCTTTATATAGTTTTATTTTAATGGGATATTTGTCTGTACTTCCGGATTTTATAGTGAATAAAATAGGCCACACTTTTGCAAAAGCTTTAATGGAGCCAAATTTGACACTGGAACTCAAAAAGAGATAAATGCAGAACATTTTAGCTTCCCTGGACATCCCATTACAAATGTCAAAGTAGCAGTTTTAGAGCAGCAACAACAACAAATTTCCGTGTCAGCACAATTGAGCTTGAGAAGGTAAACTCATACATCAGTAATTTTCAGGCAATCTCAGAAGGCTTGAACAAACGCAGTGGAGTTTTTAACCTATTACAATTGTAAAGTACTTGTAATCTGTCTGACATATAAATGCTCTCTTTCCCCACCCCTGGGTATTTGAGTCCTACATCGCTTAAGCCATGCTGTACATGTGATGAAATGAGGGGAAGCTTATGAAGCCTAAGGGCTTATCATAAAATCTTTTAGCTTTAAATGGTGCTGCTACACTTTTTCATTTTTGATGGTTCTTCAACAAGGGATGATGATGGTGATGATGACGACGATGACAGTGACGACGATGACATGAGTATGTCTGTTTCTCATATATAAATGGGTTAGGGCTAGGGCATTTTTTTTATCCTTGTTCAGGGCAAGAGTATTTTACTTTTTCAAACCATCTTATTGTTATATGTTCCCATTTTTTGTTCCCATTATTTGGTTAGTGGTTAAGATGTAGGGCAAAGAGTAAAGAGAGGTAGCTTTAAATGCATCTATAGGACGAATCCATGCTGAAGCATGCAGTGGGCAGTCACAACCTATTTTACCTCATGGGGAAGAGGAAACCGCAGTTGGAGGAAATGTAATATTTACTACCTTGAGTTTCTTCAGGAAAGGTAGAATATACATTTAATAAAGGAAATAATTTTTTTGCCACTGGGGTGAGAGGAAGCCATTTGTGAAATACAAACTTAATATTCTCTTATATATGGGACTGCTTATTGGATCTTTTTAGGCCCGATAAAAGATTATAGAATATTTATACTGATTTTTTAAAATGTAAATATTTACATCCTACTTTCCACTAGACAATTTCTCTAAAACAGCTTGCATTAAAACAGTTAAAAGCAGAGCTAAGGACTGCTAGGCTTTAAATCAACATTAAAATAAATTCTAAAGGGTTTTTGGTAAATAATGTATTCAGTAGGGGATTGAAAATAAAATATAATTTATTTCTAGATGAGCTTTCTGGGATAAAATATTCCACAGTCAGAATGTTTACAGACTTAAAAGCCCTCTCTTTGTCATTGTTGTCTCATTCCCAGTGTGTGCTGAACACGCTGGAAGCTCTTGAAGGACATTTTTCTACCTAGGAAGTTGATGCTTCAAGAATTTATCTTTAGGGACCGCTATGAGATTTGATTAGAAGTTCAGTATTCTCATATTTTGATGTCATTCAGAACTTCTTAATTCCCCCCAAATGTTTCAATGCTCATTTTAAAAGCATAAAAATCCAAAGTGGTGAGAGCAGGGCTGGTATATGTGGGGTGTTGGATTTAAGTGAGGGACAGGCTAGCATTTTCTTTTCTTTATATGCATACAGTTCTCCTTTTAATATGTTCTGGGTTCTACTGGAGCATGGGGCCAGCAGTCATGAATGGGTTAATGGTAACTTCCATTCTGGACTGAGTCTGCAATTTGTGAGGCTCCTCCTCTTCCTCTGGCTTCCCAGATTTCAGACTCAGTCATTCTGAATGGACTGTTTTAGTTGAGCTGCCCATTTTTGGCTGTTTTTACAGCAAATTGGCTTGGGTTTTTTGTGGCAGTGTATTAATAATCACCTCAAACGGTGGCAGGGCTCCCAGGGATCTGATTGAGTCCTGCCTGTTCCATCGAGAACGGCTCACACCTGATACTGTTGAAGACTGCATTAGCTGTTTGGGCGTACATCTCCCAGCTTGTCCGGTTGAGGGCCGCCTTTTCCAATGAGAATGGCCTTGGTCGGAGCCCGCTGAAGGCTGCTTATTATAGTGGCGGGTCTGCCAGCTGGCAGACCCTGGATCAGCATCCCTGGGGGTTCCCTCACATGCCTAACAGCAGCAGCAGCAGTTTCCAGCATCACCATTTGCCACAGAGCTGCTGGAGCGCCGCTCAGATGGTCCTAGAACAGCAGCACCAGGAATTGGTAAGCCTGTTCCTTTTTGCCTCAGCTTCCCTGGGATCATGAAGCTGGTGAGCCAGTTTGTCTATCACTCTCTACAGGGGTTTCTAGTGGCCGCCATTTTGATTCCCTCGTGCGGCCGCCATTTTGGTTTATCCCTCGTGCCAGCCGCCATTTTGTTTTCGCTACTTTTTGTGCTGGTGGCCATTTTGGGCATAACTCGGGCAGTCTTGAAGCCCATCTAGCGACCCCAGATGTCATCCAGGCCCTCGACTCACCCTTCTAAGAGGGCATTGGCTAGCCAATCATCGTCTGAGCTGATGGGTCCCTCTGAACTGGGACCCTCAAAATGGGGCAGGGCTGCTTCCTCCAAGCCTCCCATGACCCAGAAGGCTTCTAAAGCCTGGGAAAAGGCGGAGTCCCAGAGGCATAAGACCCTTGAATGGGTCATTGAAAAGGCCATAAAGGAGGCCACGAGGAAAGAATACCTCCAATCCCCGCCTGCCAATGTTCCTACAGCTGAATCCACCATCACTACACCTAATCAGCCAGTACCTGCAGCCTGGTCCCCGGATGGAGACCCAGCCCTCTCTCTTCCTTCACAGACTGAGGCCAGCACTCATTTATTTGGGGCTTTTCAGCCTTCAGCTCCGCCTCCCCATATTTTTCCTGTTGTTCAGGTGATCTCGCCTCCTCAAGTGGCTCCTCCAGCCCCAGTGTTACCACAGGAGCAAGGGGATTCCCAGTCTCCTCCTGAGGCTCTGGTCACCCAAGTGGAGACTCCACTGACTACCGGGGGAGTTCTTCCCAATCAGCCTCCTGACTTAGCAGCTCTTATCCAAGAAGCAGTTCAGCAAGGCATTGCTGCAGAAATGCAGCATAGAACCAGCTCTTGGGTTTCAGACCAGGTCAGGTCACACAGGACCTTTCAATCTCAGGGATCTGCAGACCTAGATCAGCCACAGGACCACGTTTATACTAGAGCTTCTACCAGTCGGGTCTGCAGCAGGAGAGGATCTAGGGGAACCTGGTTTCTCTGATGATGAAGACTTTTCCCCTGATCAGCCTTCCTTCATTGGCTTGTTCAAACCTCAGGTCTTTAGGTCACTTCTACACTTCTACATCAGGCCAAGCTCACCACAGGACAGGTCTCCCTTTGCCAAAGTCTAGCCCTTCAGGTGAAAGGGCGGGACCTTCTTCCTCCTTGTTTGAGGAACCTACCTTTGAAGTGGAGGAAATCTCAGGTCCCAAGATGTTCAGGGATGTTATCACTCGCCAATGGTCCGCTCCAGTACCTGGCCCCAATCCAAATACATTAGACAGACGTCTCTATAATCTGGCTTCTGATATTTCTTCCATTTTGCAGTACCTGCAGTGGAGCCCCCGGTTGTCGCTTTGTTGACTCCTTCGGTCCTTACGGGCCCTCCTGAGGAAGGTCTCTGCCCCGAGGACAAGTGCCTGAAGCATTCCTTGACAAAAGCTCACCAGGCAGCAGCTTGGGCCATTAAGGCTTCTTCAGCCACCTCTTTCTTTAACAGGGCTACCCTCATGTGGGTCAGGCAGTTGCAGGATCGATACCAGGGCTCATCAGGATGTGAACAAAATTCTGGCTGCCCTGGAGTACTCAGTGGACCTTAACACTTCCAGGTTTGCCACCAAGTCCATTGGCTCTAATATCACCTCTTGCCGCCTTCTTTGGCTCCTCCAGTGGCAGGCTGATGCCAAAATAAGTGGCGCCTGACATCTTCCCCGTACTCGGGGGATTTGCTTTTTGGACCTCCTCTTGAGCCCTTGCTTATCCAAACTAAAGACAAACGGAAAATCCTTCCCAATGTGTCCCGAAGGATGGACTCCCATCCCCCTTCTTCCTTTCATTCCTTTCAAGTCTCGGCCTTTGGCTTTTCCTCTTCCAGAGCTCAGAGATACTCCTCCCCTAGTCAGGATAGGTTCCAGGACAGGCAATCCAGCCCTGGCCTCAGAGGCCAAGGCCGCAAGCCCTTTTGGGGAGGGGGAGGGGGTATCCTTCCCGCAGGTATTGCTGACGGTTTGTTCAACCCTCCCATCGGGGGCTGCCTAGCACTGTTTGTCAGCCAGTGGGAGGTGTCGACCTCGGATGCCTGGGTCAGGAAGACGGTCTCACAGGGTCTCTCCCTAGAGTTCCTCTCCACCCCCGACCAGATTTCTCTGATGCAAGATGCAGTCTCTACAAACCATCCTAGAATCCATCAGGGAGGGGGATTTCCTCACGTCGATCAACCTGACAGAGGCATATCTCCATGTCCCCATTCATTTGGCTTTCCGCAAATTCCTTCGCTTCTGCCATGCGACTCATCACTACCAGTACAGAGCCCTTCCATTCGGCCTTTCCTCAGCTCCCCGAGTGTTCACCAAATTGATGGTGGTGCTGGCGGGCCACCTCCATTCACTTCCTATAAGGATGCAATTCTACCTGGACAATCTCCTGATCCAGTCCAGTTCGGAGCAGCTAGCATGGCAGGACCTGAACACCACCATTCGGGTCCTGCAGCGGCATGGGTTTTCCATCAACGAGTCCAAGAGCCATCTGGTACCGACCACCCGCATTCAACATCAGTGAATGGAGGTCGTGATAGAATGGGGCAGTGATAGACACTATTCAGGGCAAGGTCTATCTTTCCCAGGAGTGCCTTACCAGCTTGCAGTCGCTGGTCAGGAAAGTTTCAACGGGGCAGCCCATCTTGATAAGGCTGCTGTCTCAGCTCCTTGGGAAGATGGTATCATGCATAGGCATTGTGCCATGAGCTCGTCTCCACTGTAGGATTCTGCAGTGGTTCCTCCCATATCAACCAGCTCATGTGAGCTCTTCCACCCATCTAATCCAGCTTCCCCCCAAAGTTTCCCTCTCTCTTCGATGGTGGTCATCCCCAGCCTTGTCCAAGGGTCATTGCTTCAGGGATCCTCCTTATTCTAGTTCTCACGATGGATGCCAGCCTCTTCGGCTGGGGTGCCCACCTGGGGTCCAACTTTGCCCAGGGCCGGTGGAGCCCAGCTGACTTGAACAACAGCATCAATTGGCTGGAGCTTTGGGCCATTCACCTGGCCCTCCAAGCCTTCCAGGACAAGGTGCAGGACCATCACATCCTTGTCAAGCTCATGTGAACCACCTGGAGGGAACCCACTTCCATCACCTGATGCGGGAAGCCGAGCGCCTGGGGCTATGGTCAGAGAGGCACCTGAGGTCCATCAGAGCTACCCACGTTTCCGGTTCTGCAAATGTACAGGTGGATCTTCTCAGCAGGACCACGGTGGACCAAGGTGAGTGGCATCTCCTTCCCTCCATCTTTTGGGAGATCACTGTATGGTTCAGTATTCCAGCGGTCGATCTCTTCACCTCCAGCAGCAACAACCAGATGAGCAGATTCTTCTCTCGATTTCCATCCCCGGGGGCAGAGGGCATGGATGCTCTGAGGAGCCTGTGGCCACTGGGCCTACTTTATGCCTTTCCACCTCTGGCAATAATATCCAAGGTCATCTGGAAGATGCTGGAAGAAGAGGCCGAGCTGATTCTGATCACCCCTCATTGGCCTTGTCATTCCTGGTTCGTGGACCTGGTGTCTCTGTCGGTGGCACCCCCTTGGCAACTTCCACCAGACAGGCGGACCCTCAGCCAAGGGCCATTACTTCATCCAGAGGTTGCTTGGCTCAAATTGACCGCATGGAGATTGAGCAGCAGATCCTTCATGACTGCAACCTCTCTTCTGGAGCCATAGCCACGCTTCAAGCATTGTGGTGGGCTTCCACCAACCACATTTACAACTCTACCTGGACCTCCTCCTGTCGCTGGTGTGTTCGATGGGATCTAGTGGCTACTGAAGTGTTGACTGAACAGGTCTTGGAGTTTCTACAAACTGGTCTGATGTCAGGTTTGTTACCCAATACTCTAAGGAGACAGGTAGCTGCCGTTTTGTCTGCTCTCTCATGTGGTTCTGCAGTACCCCTCACCAGACGCCCTCTGATCAGGCAATTCCTCCGGGGGGCTACTAACCTTTTCCCTCCCACTCTGCATAGGTACCCCACCTGGGATGTTTCCAAGGTGCTCACAGCCCTGACTTGAGGTCCCTTTGAACCCCTGCGGGAGGTGGGCTTGCGTTTCCTTTCCTATAAGGTGCCCTTCTTAGTGGCCATCACTTCGACCCACCGGATCTTGGAGCTGGCTGCTTTCTCTATGAGACCGGACCTCTGCATCTTCCATATGGACCGGGTGGTCCTTCAGTTGGACCCCTCATTCATCCCAAAAGTTAATTCCACTTTCCATAGAGCCCAAGAGTTGGTCCTCCCTAATTTCTGTCCCTCTCCGTCACATCACTTAGAACGGATCTGGCACACATTGGATGTCCGTAGAGCTCTCCAAATTTACTTTAAAAGAACTGTGTCTATCAGGCGATTGGAGAGTCTCTTCATATCCTTCCAACCAACCACCTTGGGCCAAAAGATTTCTTCTTCTACAGTTGGCTGTTGGCTTCAGGCAACTATTGCCACGGCTTACGAGGCTCAGTCCTTGCCGGTCCCATGCTGTATCATGGCACACTCTACCCATAGCGCTGCCACTTCTGTGGCCTGGTCCAGTCAGGCCTTCTTGGAGGGCACCTGCTGGGCGGCCACCTGGTCATCACCTTCCCCGTTTATCCACTGCTATAAATTGGATGTTTATGCATCAGCAGAGGCAGCATTTGGCCGTTGGATTTTACAATGGGTCATTTCGGGGGTGGCTGCTTTGGACCGGTCTACCCCCTCCATTCATGTCCCATTCATGACTGCTGGCCCCACGCTCCAGTAGAATGGATGTTGTCTTAACTTTCTGCTGAGCAGAGGGGCCAGCAGTCATCCCTGCCCTGGTTCTCCCGGTCCTTGCTTATGGGTGGGGACGTTTCTAATATTGTTTTTCTTAGCTCAGCTCTCCAGTCTGCAGCATCTCCTTTTTCGGAAAACTGGGAAGCCAGAGGAAGAGGAGGAGCTTCACAAATTCAGACTCAGTCCAAAACAGAAGTCACCATTCATGACTGCTGGCCCCTCTGCTCAGCAGAAAGGATGTTCAGGTAAGACATTGTCCATTTTCTGGAGCTCACACGAGTCCTACTAAAATTTTTGTATATTTTAAATTTTGAGACTATAGGAAGAGGTGGCAAGAGAAGAAATTCCTAAATAAAATGATTTTATTAGCAAAGTCATGTGGGAAGTACACCCCAAAAGGACAGTGCCAGGAACCTCACAGCACCAGAAACCTCAGAAAACAGTGCCAAGAGATTCAAGCTAGCTCTTTCCCCTTTAAGAAACCCAAGAAGAAGAAACACTTAAGTAGAGCCATTAAGATAAGGGGAATCACCCTAAAAATAAACTCTCGAAGGTAAACTTAAACTCCATTTTTCCTGCCTCCCTGACAGGATTAACAGTAAAAACAAAAGACCTGGGACCAAGATTAACCCAGTAAAACAGGAAAACAAAACCCAGAGTTATCAGAAACATATCAAAACCCATTAAGCTGCAGGAGCTTCAAAGGGGAATTAAACATAAAAGGCTCAGAGTCAAACTTCCAAGTTTGCTTGCAAGCCAGGAACCTTCCAGCTGTGTCACTACTTTTCTTGCCTTCCTGAATTAAAGAACCCTGCTTTCTGGCAGCTTGCTTCTGTGTCATTTCTTCTCAGCATCGGTGACTGCTTCCCAGCGGGAAATGAACCAGGAGTTTTCTTCCAACAATCACATGAAATGGTAGGAGAATGATTACATTTAGTTGTAGATTTAATTCAGCCTACTTAGGTTGTTTTCATATTTCAGTGGGAAATATGACATAGGAAGGCCAATATATCCTATTCGTTCCCCAATACATTCTAGGATACATGCCAAGATGAATTTTTGTTCCACATTTATTAATTATATTACAACAATGTGAACACTGTTATGGTTTCCTTTTGATTATTTTTTATTCTGATTATACCAGTTTGGTGTAGCGGTTAAGTCATCAGGCTAGAAACCAGGAGATCACGAATTCTAGTCCCACTGTAGGCACAAAGCTAGCTAGTGGACTTTGAGATAGCCATGCTCTCTCAGTTGTAGGAGGAAGGCAATGGCAAAGCATACCTTGCCCCCCAAAATCCCATAAGTACTAGTACAGGTTATCACAAAGAATTAAGGCTAACTCAAAGGCAATATTAATAAAAATAACCTAGAGCAGAGTTCCTCAACCTTTCTGGGTTGGTGGCCCGAAGGGGGGGGGAGGGGCAGGCACCTTTATGTGTGCATGCGTGTGCACGAACGGAGCTGCGAGTGATGCAAATGGGGCTGTGAGCATGCGTGCAACACTCACAGCGACCCTAGTGCCAGCACAATGCTCATGGCAACACTAGTGTGAGTGGGAAGATGTGCATGCGTGCACTGGCCAGCCACTCACATGGCCAAGTTGCCACGAGGCTACAGCCCAGTAGTGGCTGGGATTCCCTACAGGCTGGGAATCTAGAGTCACTATCAGTGAGATGGACAGCATAGAAATTTAATAATTTATTATTTTTATTTTAAAAGGGACAAATTTAAATAGAGTATAAAATGCATTTGATACTGTTTCACACAACTGGATTGAAAAATGTCTCATCATTTTTGGAATCAGCAGAAACGTTTAGCAATTTATAAATACTTTAATGAAGTTTTGCCTAGCAGAAATGATAGCTAATGGGAAAGAGTTAGGAAAAGTTAAATACAAACGCGGAATTTTCCATGGTGACTCATTATCATCTTTACACTATATATTATCAATGGCCCCACTGTCAATAATTTTAAACAAGACAAATTGTGAATATGAATTGGCCAAAAAAGGAGTAAAAGGTTTTCATTTGCTCTATGTGGATGATTTAAAATGATTTGTAAAAAAAAAAAAAGACTGAACTAGATTCCTTATTAAAAAGCACAAAAAACTTCAGTAAAAAAGGAATATGATTTGACATTGACAAGTGGGCAACCATAGCCATAGAGGTAGGCAAAATTGTTGAAGATAATAGAATACAGCTTAAATATGAAGATATGATAAAAGCAGTAGTCCCAGAAGATTACAAATTTTGGAGAACTTTGGAAGCTTCCAATTTATTACAGAATAAAGTCAAAGAAAATACTTGACAAAATATATCAAATGAGTTTGGAAAATTTTGAAATCAAATTTGTGGAAACATCATTAAAGCAATTAATACTTGGGTTGTCTGTTATTTGAAATGCATCAGGAATGATAACTTGGATGTTTTGCACCCAAAATATCATACTGATCAGCTGTGTTTTCCAAGAGCGGAATGGAGCAGATGACTCCAACAGGTGAAACAGACTTTGGAAGGAAAAAAAATCATGACCTGAATGAATTAAGAAAAGCCAATAATCCTTGCTAAAGAAAGTCAATCAAGAAAAGCTCTTAAAACAACAAAAACGAAAGCTGAATATAGAAAAGAAACAATTGAAAACCAATTTGTTAATTGGAAGAACAAACCAATACATGGTCAATACCTGAAGGATATAGAAGGAAAAGCTCATAAGACAAAAACACATGGAATTGGTTAAGATCAGGAGTATTAAAGAAAGAAACAAGACTATTTTAATGGCTCAAGAACAAGTTTTGCCAACAAATTGCATGAAGGCAAATATGTTACAAGCAACAGCAAATGTAACCCTTGAAGTAAAAAGAATGAAACAATTGACCATTTGATCAATGACTGCAGCAAAAAACTGATTACAAGCAGGGATCTGACCAAGTTGTCAGAATTATTCTTTGGAAACTTTGCCTGAAGTTTGAATCTGAATGTCATAAAAAGTACTGGGACCATCAAGTTGAGAAGGTTTTGGAAAATGAGTGGGCTAAGATCCTATGGGACTTTAAGACCCAAACAGAGAGGCATATTGTCCATAACATGCCTCATAGAACAGTTCCATGATGTTGGTATTCTGGATGATGATAGGATTGAGGGGAAAACAATTGGAAAAAATTATGAAATACCAGGACTTGCAGATTGAAGTTAAATATTTATGAAAAAAAATAAGTTATTATATCAACGGTGATTGGAACCCTCAGACCAATACCTAAAGGACTTCCTTGATTTCTGGAAATACTGAATTCATCAGACCTGAACACCCTAATTTTGCAAACTACCCTTCTTGGAACCCCCTATATTCTTAGAGGCTATGTTCTTAAATCCTTGGTTAGGACTTAAATCACTTCCACCAGTCTTAGACTATAAATCTAACTGTAGATTACCCACACAAAACAATAACAATTCTGATTATAGACACTGTATTTCTGTTTTGGTAAGATGTGGGCAGCAGTATGTTGGCTTGCAAAGTATTCTAAAATTAGAGATCCTAGCGTAGCCCAAGCATACTAGTGATAGTGCTGACATTTCATTGTGTTTGTGGTAAATTGGTCAAATGTGCCCAGCTGACCTGAATTTCTTAACATTAGCAAGGGATGTTAGCAACCACATTGCTGGAGTTGGTAACTTAATCTTCTCTATATCTATAAACTTAGTCCTAACAGACAGGAAGCAACAGGTGAAGCTAGGCAAAATCACATCAGATACCTGTACAATTAGCACAGGAGCCCTCCAGGGCTGTGTGCTTTCTCCACTTCTCTCTGTACATCAATGACTACATCTCAAAAGATCCCTCTGTTAAAGTATTGAAGTTTGCAGATGATACAACAGTGATTGGTCTCATTCGAGACAAGGACGAATCTGCATACAGACAGGATCTATAAACAGAGGCCCCCTACCTTTTGGGCACCAGGAACCAGTTCTGTGGAGAGGAGTTTTTAGGCAGATCAGAGCGGACATGGTTCCACATTCTGCCTGTATTCCACAGATGGGGCTTCACTTGTTTGCATGGCCTGGTTTCTGCATGTTGTGTGCCAGTGCACGGACCAGAGGTTGGGATCCCCTGTTCTAAAACATATTACATGAAAGGCATTACTGACCAAAGACACAATGGGTGGTAGAGTTAAATACCTATGGCATGTGAAAGATTGTAATTTAGAGTGCAAGAGGATAAGTGTGAATGAAGAAATAATATTAATGGAAGAAAAACAGATGCATGTTGGTGAAACGAAGACAAAAGGAAGGCTAGGATAGGTCTCAGTGAAGATTGCCTAATTTTGTGGAGTTGATGAATACGTGCTTCCCTCAACACCATAGCGGTAATAGAGAAAATAAAGAAGAGAAGATGAATACATGCAAAGAGATGAGAATGTAAGATTCCGTATGAATGAAAGGACTAAAATTTATGTCAGAAAATACGAATTGGGATTCATCAGCTTGTTATGGGTCCAAATAAAAACATGACTGTACAAACTACTAATCGATTCAAACTATAGTACATTCCCATAGATGGCGTTGATGGAAGATGGGAGTTTGGGGGGGAAATGTTCAGAATTCTAAATGTTATTTTATACTCTGTGTGTGTGTGTGTGTGTGTGTGTGTGTGTGTAGTTATTCTGCTAGGTTTGGGGAGAAAAATGGACATGGAAGAAAAGGCAAGATATAAAAGAAATTGTAGTGAAAATGGAATGACTGCAACAAGAGGAACTGCAAGTCCTGTATGACAGAGTATTAGAAAATAGATTAATCTTCCAACAAAATGAATGAGGAATGGAAAGAGGATGTAGAAGTTGTTCAGAATACAATGAAAATAATTATGTAGCAGAATGTCTCAGAATTACAATAACAGAAGTATGATAAAGGAGGCTTGATGGAATAATGAAATGAAAAAATATTACAAGAAAAATGCACATAAGGGAATGATTACAGATAGAAATAAGGATGAGAGGGAATTATTCTATAATGTACGTGTAGAGAAAAAGATACCTGCAAAGACCATATCAAAGAGAACAAGTAACAATTAAGATGAAAGAAGTACTATAAAATATGAAATGATTTTGATGGAAAGAAAATATTTTGTATGGGTGAAGAGGTTAAATGAACCTCCTGTAGAATGAATGGAATTAAAATTAACTTATTGGGATGAAACTGAATGCAGGAAGAAGTATTTCAGAGATTCCTTCGGAAGCACCAAAATACTAAAGGGAATATATACATTCAATGTTATAAATGTATAACTGGAAACACTTCTGGGGGCTTCAGCTGGCTGTTTGAGAGGCCTTGCGGGAGGAAGGCTGGATTGAGTGAGCAGAGGAGTGGTGGAGATGATTCCAATGGGAAAAGCACTTCCGCTCACTCAGCCAAGCCTTCCTCCTGCAAGGCCTAGCAAAGAACTAGTAGCTTCCAATGTGAAGTGCAGAGTGTGTGTGCTGTGCCTCTGGGAAGATCTTGTCCTTCCCTCTCCCTCCAATCCTGTCACCACCCCAAGCAGCACTTCTCACACACCTGCTGTTTTCCTCTGAGGAGCCACCACTGCTGCCTTTTCTCTCTTGGCCAGCGATGAAGTGCATCTCCTCAGCCCAGTAAGCTGTGCTCTCCACCATCTGTGGGGTATTGCATTTCAGATTAGCAGCAGAAGTCAGGGCTCCCCTTCTCACACTGATGCCCTGTCTCCTTCACCAACTCTGTCCTTCTGGCTCTTCCCTGGCCAGGCTCAGCAAGCTACTTTCAGCAAACAGTGCTCCGCCATACTGCTGTGTTTGCTACGTACGGCCTAGTGTTCTGCCCTTGCCCAGCACATGCATCTTGGGCTACCAATAGGAGAAGTAGACAGCAAAGTTCAACTGGGGACAGTGATGGCCGTGGGCAGTAGGGGAAGGTGGCAGAGTGCAGGGCAGCCAAATGGGTACAGATTGGTGGAGATAGGCAATTTGATCATGAGACTTCAATGGCCAAAACTCAAGGATTGTTCATAACAGCCATTTGTTCAACACCATCATAACTTCAAATGGTTGCTAAATAAATGGATCTTAAGCAAGGCCTACCTATAAGCAAAATCTGGGAAGAGCACAGAAGCATCAAATGACTGAAGGAACGTTCACAAATTCCATTCCTTTGTACATGTGCCATTATGTCACATGTAGGCATGGAGGGCTATGAACTTCCATTGTAAGTAATTATTCCTTTTTTGCGGTCTGCATAGCACAGCTTTAAGCAGAAAAAAACCCTTTTGTTGTTTTCCCATTAGAATATGAGTTAGAAAAGAAATGTCTCAACAAGCAGTGGTGGAATTCTACCGGTTCGGACTGGTTCGGGCATATCGTTAGCTCCGACTTTCAGCTGCGAGCGAACCAGTTCTCTCTTTCTTTGAAGTGGGCCCGCCCACCCGCCATTGCGTTATAATCACCTATATTTCTGCTTCCGAAGCTCAGCTGATCGGGGCAGCAGAATGGATTGCTGCTCCTCAGCTGTTTTCCTTGCTCTCAGCAATGCGGAAGTTCAATTTTCTGCAAACTGCGCACGCGCACTCAACGAACCAGTTGTTAAACTGGTAGGATCCCACCCCTGTCAACAAGAATAAAATCTTTTTCATTTCCTTCTTCTTAAGAGTGAATAATAGCCTGAATACAGTACGTATAGTTTTTTTTCCACTAAGTTTAAAAAAAACTAAAAATAGACTGTATTCATTTGAATTGTCATTAACACCACTCTCTTCCCCCTCAGTTTTTTTCCTGCTCCTCCAAACATCAATCATTTCATATAAATCAAACTTTTGATGAAGACACTCATGAACATTTCCTGTCAAAATTGATTGATAGGATTCTAGAAAAGAAACTATTTTTTTTAAAACTGCCTCCGTTAAAATCAGTGGTGATGCTCCGATTGAGTCCAACCAAAGAAAGATTATTTTAGTGTAAATGGAAGAGTTATCTCATAACACTGTTGCACCAATTGTTTTTACCCAGGACCAGGATTTCCACAGTTTGAATAAAAAGCAAATTACGTTACTGGAAACTTTTTTAAAAAACGTATTCATACATTTATGGAACTTTTCACTGTAAGTAGGGACTCTAGCTTAATTTTAGTTTTGTTTGTTTTCGTCAGAACATTGTACTGCAGCTGGCCTGGTTCCAAATAGAGTATTGGATTTTTCAATTCCTCTTCTTTTTTTCAGTTGGCAGGATTATAGGAGAAAGTTGCAGAAGATACTCAGGTTGTAAAAGCAACAATCCATAGATGGAGGGTAGACCAGAACATGACATCACATGCAAAGGAAGAAGACTGTAGATAGTTCACAATTTACAGCCATTCATTTAGTGGCTGTTCAAAGTTACGACACTGGAAAAAGTGACCTGTGACCATTTTTCACTCTTACAAATGCTGCAGCATTCCTGTGGTCACATGATCAAAAATCAGATGCTCGGCAACAACCATGTATTTATGTTGGTTGCAGTGTCATGGGGTCACATGATCTCCTTCTGTGACCTGACAAGCAAAGTCAATGAGGAAGCCAGATTCATTTAACAGGTGTGCTACTTGAAATGTCTTTGAGTAGTAGTAGCTTGGGTTGGTAGTTACCATATTTTTTGTCGTATAAGACAATACTTTTTCTTTAAAATATTTACCTAAAAATGGAGGGGAGTCTTATACGCGGGGGCCTGAGAGGAGAACTGCGGTCACAAAACTGCCGATACCGTATCTCTACAAACTAGCCTCACAAGCAAAACTTCCAATTGCAGAGATGAGCTAACAGGTTTCCTCCAGTCGTGAGCCTTATGTAACTGACGTCAGGTGATGCTGCGGAAAGTGTATAGCCAGTGCCAAGATGCGACAGGGAACGGTAATATTGGAGCAATCTGAGCCCATAAAAATGTCAGAAAACAAAAAAATAAATACCAGTCCCGGTAAGTGAATGTCTCACTCTGCAAAATAAATGTCTTCCATTTAATGTTTAAAATATTGATTTCTGAATTTTGGTTACAAAAAGTGGGGGGGGCATCCTATACATAGGGGCATCTTATAGATGGAGAAATAATGTATGTTGTTACTTTGAGCTCTGAGCTTGGCAATTGGTTGCAAAGCTTTTGTCCCCATTCAAGGAAACAAAACCTTTGTAACCAAATCGCCAAGCTCATAGCTCAAACCAACAACATAGTTGTGTTGTGGTCCACCAGCAGCCTGCGGAGCTGGCAGTAGAGTTGGACAGTGAGGAGGATGGGGAGGAACATGGACCAGTCCTAAAGTCTGGGGAAGGCTCAGATGAGGGCCCTGCTTAGGAGGCAGAGATGGGGCCAGGGCCATCTGGGAGTTGTGTGCTGACTCCAGAGCCTCTGGAGTCTGAACTCAGCGAGGCAGAGGAATGAGGGAGCCTGTTCCCAGTGCGCACATGCGCAGAGCTGCCAGAAGGCAAGAACAGTTAAGACAAAAGGGGCAACTCGGGAAGACTTGGAGATGATTGGCCCCTCTCATAAGACATAAAGGAGGAGCAAAGGCACGTGAGCCTTTGCAGGAAGCAACTTTGTTCGTGCTGGTTGGTTTAAATTCTGAAGCTCCGTTATGACTCTGTGCTCTGTGTGGCCTTGCAAAGTTAATTGCCAATTAGGTCTTTGGCAGCGTGTCAAGGGAGATAAAGGTGAGTGCTTATCACCCTTATCCCCAAAGATTGTGGCAGACTTCTGTTGGACTCTTTACAAACTATTTGTAACTCATCACGGGCTGTGAATGAACAGAATTCACAGCTGTTGAAATAAAAAGAGGGTTTTTGGGACTAATTGTGTGCTTTTTACTGTCTCAGGAAGCCTAGGTCAGAACAAGTTGTGTTACTAACTTAACAGCTGCAGTAATTTAACAACCACTGCAAGAAAGTTCGTAAAATGGGGCAAAGCTCACTTAACAAGTGTCTTCCTTACCAGTGGAAATTTTGGGCTCAATTGTGGTTGTGAGTCGAGAACTACCTGTATGCAGGTTCTTTTTGGCGATGAGATAATCAGACTGCAGAACCAACCCTAAACCAAAATCCTTTCAGTTCCCTACTAGATAACTTGCAATTTTCTCTCACTTTTCCATTGCAAGTCGCTAGTTTCTTCTACATAAGAGCCCCCTTGTTCAACATTATTCTGCCATCATAGACCATCATCAAGGGACTTTATTTTTTAAGGAGTAAAGACCAGCATCCTTGAATGAGATTCCTTATCGCGTTGTTCAGATAGGAAGTTGTACATAAACAACAACAGATAGCATCACCGTAATTTCAAATGGCGAGCAGATCACAAAAGGATTTTAAAAAATGTTTTGATTTCATGGCAAAAAGAAATGAAGCAAGTTTTCGTTTGTATAGTCTAATTTTTATTAGTGTTGGCTTATTTAGTGTAGGTTAATTTAGTGCGAAATTGGAAATACTTCTTTGCTTGAGGAAAAAGAGGCTAAAGTTCTGTTGGTATGCTCTGTAAGTGGAGCAGAGAAGGTGCTTGCGAACATTTTGTTTAGATGCCTCCTTGACATGTTATTTTTCTTTCTTTCTTAAGCTGTTACCTCTCTGAAAGAAAATACAGATTGCAAAATAAAACATTAAAAATAAGCAGTGGAAAAGTTACCTTTTGGCACATTATACACATATTCTTGCCAAGATTTCTTTTGTTGGGCAGTTATTGCCTTTTCAGGTGGTGAATATACCACCATTCTTCAAATAAATAAAGCATTGCAATATTCATCTTCATAACATTCTGCTCCAGTATCACAATTACTGCAATTCAGTAAAGGATTTTTAAAAAGTACTATAGTTCTAACTGAGAAGAAGTGGGGGGAGGGAGTCCTCAACTCATTGTTTTAAAGTATTTTGCATAGTTTTGATCTTTTTTTCGAGTAAGTAAGCCACACAATGTGCATCTAATTATCTCAGTTTCTGAACATCTATATTTATTTCTTGTGAAAGGCTAATCAAGTTCCTTTTCCATTTGCTGGTATAAAAGCAGAACAGATTACTTTATTGGTGCAAATATATTATGCCTGCCCTGACATTTATGTTTTCGACTGTGATTGCTGAATTATTTCAATAGATGTAAATCATGTACACAAGACTAATGGTGTAAAACCACAAGAGCTTATTTACTCCCTTTCTTGTAGGCAGTGGAGACTTTACAATAGTTTTAAATTTAACTTAATAGGCTTTCTCCCACTTGGTTTCCAAGAAGCATTAACCTTAGGTTCAAATACAAAACATTTTTTGTGACGGTTGGGAAATTTAGGTATTCAGTGCAAATGCTATAAGGTTTCGTGTTTACTCACAACAGATTTGTTAAACTTTCTGATCCTAGAGCAATTTCATGCTGGAGTGCACATACCCCCAAATCATGTATAAGATGCACTTTTTTGCCCCCTAAAAGAGGGTGGAAATGTTGGTGCATCTTCTACACCAAATATAGCCATTTTTGGCCTCCCAAAGCCCCGCCCTGCATGTCCCATTTTTGCAAAACACAGGTCCATTTTTCACAAAAACAGGGCACACAGAGGCTTTAGGAAGCCTGCAGAGTGCTCCTGTAGGCTGGGGAGGGCAAAACCTTTTTTTTCTTGCTTACCTCTTCAAAATCTTGGTGTGTCTTATACACTGGTGCGTCTTATAGTCTGAAAAATATGATAAATATTGTCTGTACTATTCTTCAATCATTCAAGGTTTTTTTTCCTCCACTTTTGTCATATGGAAAATTACAATTTAATATCATAGTTATCTTTTAGTTGTTCCTGAGAACATTATATAATTTTTATAGAAATATCTTCCAGGATCAACTCCCAGAGGTTATTTTGTTGCAAAGTATTATATTTGAATGCTGCATGAGAAGCTATGTTTCATTGAAATAATGACTAATTTTCAACTGAACTTCAAATTACAATTTTGGGTTATTATCTCATTCACATTCTTGCCTTAAATGTACAAGTATATTTTAAATTAGTTATGGTGTCTAGTTATTTTCTCCTAGCTGAGAAGTAGGTGGATCAGGAGCCCTTATGTAGCCCCTATAAATTTGATCTATGAATTAATTGTTTAGGCCAACTGTTTTCATGTGAAAGTCTGACAATTCTATCCTTGAACTTGCTGTTAAAATACAAGTACAGGTAATGCTTGACTTAAAACTACAATTGGGACCAGAATCTCAATCACTGAGTGAAGCAGATGCTATGTGACCACTTTGCTCAATGACCGCAATCCCTGCTCTCCTGGTTGCGGTCATTAAGCATATTACATGGATTGTCAAGTGGAGTACCAGGGATAGACTCTCTCTCTGTCCTACCATGCCTAGTGGAACCCAGCCCCTCTTCCCATTATGTCTGGTTCTTTCACCTTTTTCTGCAGGCAGGCCCATTTTTGTGATCATTGGAAATTGCACGATTTGGAGAAGGAGCCTTTCAAACTAGCAGAACAATTGCATTCACTAGCCTTTCGGGCCTAGGAAGACTAGAAAACTAGTGAAGGTGATCATTCTGAAGGCTAGAAATCTCCGTGTGGAGAAGATAATGCCTCTGCCAAACTGCTAAAATCGGGTTTAGATCTTCAAGGTCCAAGCCCTGTTTCTGCAGCCTGGCAGAGAGGCTGAGTTGCCCTCTGTGCACAGAAGAGGACATCTCTGCTGGGCTACAGGTACAGGCCTCGGATCTTCAGGGAATCCTCTTAGCGGGTGTTGTCAGTTACAACCTTCCCTGCTGGCTTGCCCATTGGCTTTAAGGGGAGGCCAGCAGAGAAGATTGAAAATGGCAATCGCACGACTGCAGGGTGCTTGGCAAATGGTTTTAAGTGCGTATAGGTTGCCAAATGCCCAAAAATGTAGTTATGTGATCATGGAGGGCAGTGATGCAATGATTGGAAGTGCTTTATGGACTGTAAAGCACCCTTTCTGAGGCAGTCATAACTCTGAACAATCACTAAACAACAGGTTGTACATCAAAGACTGCCTGTGCTGTGAATGTTGTCATATAAATTGTATTTATGTTTGCTAAGATTTTTTTTTAATGTTAGAGGAATTGATTCTAGGAATTACATGCTAGTAATAGATGGATTGTAATATTTAAGATACAACTTTCTGAAAGAGTAGTATTGACAGGAAGTCTCTAAAGAGATTTCCAATTAGCAGTACCATACAATTTGAAACTATTGAACTTTATTGAAAATCCTATCTTAATGCATAGTAATATACCTCTTTCATGAAGGATACTTGTAAAAAAACCAAGGAGAGAATAATTCCACATTATTGTCAAAGATTCTGGAGATAACCTTGATTTTCATGATTAGCAGACATGGAGAAATCCAATTGCTAGTAGAATGGTTGAGGAAAGCAGCTGTATTTTTCTTATTACATAAGGCTGGTTTTAATAACATTATTCCAAAGTATTTGTTCCACTAGTGCCTGATACTTCAGAGTTATTTTTTATATTTCTGCCAAAGAAAATGACAGATATCTTCTCTTCCAAAAGACCCGCAACAAAAGTTTAAGTCCCTTGTGTAAACTAGATGACTGTTCTGAATAGAAGCATTTTCTAGAGAAGAGGGGGTACTTAGTAAGTGTTATATTCAGAATGAGTACCTTCCTTGGGTGATTATGTTCTCTCCAGCTGCTAGGTGTGCAATTTGCCAAGGATAGTTTAATGGACCACTATGATTTTATTCTTTGACCTCTTCACCTGTGCAATGAATGAGATTGGGACGGCTTGCGTTATCTGTTCATTTTCTGATCATCTGCAGTAATGTTCAAAAGGATAAAAGTTCACCTGAAACTAGTACTTACTTGATTGTTGTACACTGGCCAGAGCTACTTCCATTGAAATGGGTGGCTTCATAAATGACTCATAGTTTTCTCTAATGAAGTGTTTTGACCTAATTTTTGTGATGTGGAAAAATACCCATTCCCTGTTATTACAAAGCAGCCATGTTACTCTTAATGGAACAGCAAAGGGTGGATTGCGCTGCAGTACCTAAAGCTTCACAGCCTGGGATTGCTAAATTATTGTTCTGGTCCAGTATCTAAATTACTACTGGCTACTTTATTAATTTGTTTAATGCTAAACCATTATGTTAACCAAGTACCTTAGGCATGGAAGCCAAAGAAAGCAGAGCTGATATACCTACCCCATTGCATTGACAGTTCCCTTCCCTACCTTGTGGTAATATATGTAGGCAATTTCTGATCTGAAGGACTCGCATGGAGCTTTGCAGAACACAGGGACATATTTGAACTACTAATGTTAATGCCAAATATCAAAAAGAATGTTGGAAATAGATTTTAAAAATGCAAGAGAATACATAATTAGCTCATGGTATTCAAGTAAAAGTGATTGTCATGATCTTTGATAACTATAGCTACAGTTATAATTATAACTATAATTTGACAGTTTTTAAGTTACTAACTATGCCATACATAGTTTAGAGTAACAGGAGTTAAAACAAACTAAGAGAGAGCACTTCTTTTGAGAGTTATTTAAAGAGATTTGTGTAATGTAGATGCCCTTATTGGGTTAGATGCTTTTGATCTTGAAAAAAACAGATTTCTTATTTTGTAAGGAATCTCAAAGCCCACCCTAAATTACATTCCAAATCATCCATATTTAACTCATGAAACACACACACACACACACATACACCCACATGCACACACCCACACACCCACACACATATATAGGCTTTTTTTTTTTACATTGTCCATAAGTCTTATTTCAATTGTTAACAGTAAGAAAATTGGGAAAGGCAATTTCAGTTCAGGAAACAATTCGACGGTATCCTCATATGCAATATTGTTGACCTATGAGAAACAGAAAAGATGACCAGTTGGTTGAAATTATAAAAGGGGGGTAGGAAAAGGGAGGAACAAAAGCCAAAGTAGTAAAACATTTTACTAAATGTCAGTGAATACATTAAGACATTAAAATTCAGAAAATGTTTCCTTCTCCCCGCTCCCACCCCCACATCTTTTTGAGATAAAAGAAAAGAAATGGCATGTGAATTTGCTGTAAGATTAAGATCAACGTGGCAAACTTTTTACTTATATACATAATATTGAAAACCTGGTATATCCCTCTGAAGAAAATAGTTTTCAATTAGGAAGGTACATCAAACAGCTGCCTAATAATGCAGAATCTGCTTTGTTTTCTTTGTGGGATGTGTAGAACATCCAAATTGACTCATTAAATGTTTTGGGGCACTGATAACATCATTGGAGTTTTAATTTTAACACTGTATTCAAAACAAGCATTCTCACTACCACAAGCAATAACCTGGGTAGTATCTTAATCTAATGGCGCCACTAAGGAAAATCATTTCTTTATGGATTGATAACCTACTTTTCTCCTGCCAAATGGAGCCTGTCTATTGTTGGGAACACATTTTACATTCCCACCCCAAATGAATGGCAGTGAACGAACAAAGCAAACAAATAATATGAACCAAGGGATGATCTTTATGTGTCTGAAGCATGGTCAGAATAATACACAACATTGGTTAGTACAACAGCTAGACCTGTTCAAAAAAACAGACTTGGCAAAGTTAAGAACACTACATTTTGTGCTACTATTACGTCAACAGTATATTATTCACATATAGGTAATCCTCGACTTACAATCATCCCTTTAGTGATTGTTTGAAGTTACAACTTACATGAAAGGTGCTGAATGAAAGGTCTTACAAAGAGCTATGGCTGCTGCAGCATCCCCTGTAGTCATGTGATCAAAATTCAGGCACTTGGCAGACCATCCACACTTACCACTGGAAGGGTGTTCAACCTATCTCTCTCCCCATACATGTTCTTATGGTCCCCTGCACCCTTCAGCCCTTGCCACCCTAGTTGACTTTTGCCATCTTCTTGCTGTTGCTGCTGACCAAGCATGTCCAGCCTGTCTTCTCCAGATCGCACTCCCTGGTTTTGTTTTGGGGGGGGGGAGACCTGGAGAAGATGTTGCGTTGCAAAGGGTCAGAGGAGACCAACCTTGTTAGCAGTAGGAACAAGAAGGTCACCTAGGGTGGTGAAGTGCAAACTGTCAGGGGTCTCAGTGTGCAGGATGGCAAGGGTGGCTGGGTTGGGTTGGTTGGGGCTTCCTGAGATGGCTGGGGCTTCACACCATGATGCTGGGTTGTGACTTTGTACCACACTATTGGTGCTTCCTAGGATGGCTGTCTTTTTGTGCTGTACTGTTGGGATTTTCTACTGTGGTTGGGGCTTTGCACCACCCTTCTGGTCTGTGGCATTCCGCTCATGTTGCTGGGACTTCCTAAGTAGTAGGCTTTCATGCTGTACCGTGGCTCAGGGGCTTCTTGCAACCCCAGAGGCATGGAGTGCCAAGAAACCCCTGACCTGCAGCATGGCAAGTAGCCCCAGAGCCAGTTATAACCAACTTAGCCAACAATTTAAATAGTCAAAGTACTTGCTGGACATATTTTATAGATTTAATTGAGAGGTCAATATGTTCCATTTATTACCTTTAACCAAGAATAACCAGAGTGTGTTCCATTAAATTAGAACAAAAGAATTAAAACACGGGAATTCAACTATTATCATGGACATTAAGCTAATAGCAAACAGGCAATTATAAATGTGATTGTGTTTAAAGCAAAATATGCAAATTTTCTTCTGATTGGTGAGATGATCTGAACTGTGTAAGCTTAGTACATGGCAATTTTAAATTGCTCAAAGTGCATTTTAATTAGCATCCTCTGCATGTCAAGATCTCTAATATTTTCTTTTCTTGTACATTCCGTTAGAAAAATTCTAAATACCCTATATAAAACATTAAATATATAGACACTAAGCCACACTTTGAAATGAAATTGTTTTCGTGTTTTCAATTGGATGTTGGATTTAAATCAAAACTGGTACCTGCTTTGTGAATATGTAACAATAAAATAACTCATATTAAATTGTATTCTTTTTCAGAGAGACTGGGAAAACTGCAGTTCATATTTATGATAAACTAAACAATTAAAATAGTATATTAAAGCCACCTTATGTTATGGTATCTGCATAGAACAAATTCTATCCTATCTGGCTGAATGTCTCGTTAGTCTGTATAATGCTAACTCTCATTTCCCAGGATTTAGATATAAAAATTAATATGTCACACTGAAGCAAAATGGTAGGAAGACATTATCTTTCATTCTTCGGTTCTCTTCTAGGTGGAGAGAGGCTCAGAGTTCTAGTTTGATGTGTCCATGTTACATATTGGTTTGGACCTATTTAATACAATCATGCAGTCTGCTATACTATAGACCAGTGATGGCTAACCTTTTTGCCATCACGTGCCAAAAGTGGGGGTCACGCAAGGGGGTCGTGCACATGCATGCCCACACCCATAATTCAATGCCCCCCCACACCCCTCATGCTTTTGGCACGCGAAGGCAAAAAGGTTACCGGTGGGCCTGGTAGGCCTGTTTTTCGCCCTCCCCAGGCTCCAGAGCCTTTCTTGGAGCCTGGGCGAGGGCAAAAATGGCCTTCTTCACCCCTCCCAGAGGCTCTGGGGCTGGAAATGGCCGATTTCCTGTTTCCCGACTTCTGGTGGGCCCAGAGGGCCCGAAAATCAGCTGGCCAGCACGCGCATGCACACTGGAGCTGAGCTAGGGCAACACTTGCATGCCCACAGATATGGCTCCACGTGCCACCTGTGCCATAGGTTCGCCATCACAGCTATAGACACTGCAGTGGAACCTACATAGACCACATTTAAGGTGGGACTTGTTTCTTGAATGCATTCTCCTGTCTAGCTAGCATGCTTTTTAAAACCAGTGGGGCAGTGGTGAAATCCTCTGAGGATCGCCACTGGTTCGCTGCCTGCGCATGCACAGCACACACCAAACACGTGTTTTGTGCGGAGAAAGAAGACTTCACTAGGTAAGTAGAACAGTGAGGGGGGGAACAGCTGTGCCATGTGATTTAGCTTCGCTAGAAAGCAGGATTTCTTGCTTTCTAGCAATTTTAAATTGCACGGCCCAGCTGATCATCGGAAATACCGGTTTGGATGAACCAGTAGCTTTTTTTCTTTTCACTACTGGTTTGCTCAAAATGGGGCAAACTGGTAGCATTTCACCCCTGTGTCAGTGTACATACAAAGCAACAGAATAGTGATGATAATAATAATATCAATAAGAGGGCGGAGTAGAGACGATAATAAGGATAATGTAATAATAACCCTGTTTCCCCAAAAATAAGACCTATCCCAAAAATAAGACTTATTGTGTTTTTTACATGTGCAACTAATATGCTTTATCCCCAAAATAAGCCCTACTTAAGAGCCTGCGCAGCTGGCTGCCTGACCATTCCATCTGGTTGCTCACTGTGCCGCAGCCATGAGACAAGGCAGGCAGATGGTGGAGCTGCCCCATGTGCCCTGCACTGGCTTACCTCAGAGCCCCTGCACCCAGGCCATCTACACCCCAACAACCGCCTCAGGGCAGCAGCACTGGCAGCCATGTGCAGCAGGAACCCATGTAGCCACTGGCCCACTCTGCTTGCTCACGGCCTCAATGGAAGAGGAGGCTGAGTGGTATGTTGATGCCACAGCCATGAGGTGTGGCAGGACATGGATGGCCTATCTGCAGGGGCCCTGAGGTAAGCCAGTGCTTGGCTTGTGGGGCAGCTCCATCTCCCACCTCACCTCACAGCCACAGCACTGGTGTGTCACTCAGCCTCCTGCCCAGCCACGACGAAGCAGAAGAGTGTTGTGGTCTGCCAGCTGCCAGCAGAGCTGGCGGCAGACTTGGACAATGAGGTAGAACAGCTGAGGTCTGTTCCAGATGCACACATGTGCAGAGCAGTTAGAAGAGTTGAACAACGGAGAACAAGGAGTCGACTCGGGAAGCAAAGCACACGTGGACCCTGAATGGCCTCTCCCTGGCTGGAGAATAAGTAGAAGGAAAGGGAAGTGGTTGTCGTAGTGGTTATCATAGGAGACAATGAAGATTTTGCTCATTGTGTTTTGTGCATCAAAGACTGCTTGCCAGAACTTAATTTTCAGCCTTTCGGCTGGGAGCTCGTGGCCTTGCAATTATCGCAAGGAATATGGACTTTTCGGTGGGTGAATACAATTAATTCACAAGAGGTAAATAAAGAGGGTTTTTTCATGACAAGGAGTCTGTTATTTGCTTCTGCTAAGGCTGGGTCAGAACAAAGAAGTGGGCCTCTTATACATAGGGGAAAAAATAAGACACTCCCTGAAAATAAGCCCTAGTGCTTATTTTAGGGCCCAAAGGAAAATAAGACCTGATCTTATTTTTGGGAAAACATGGTACTATAATAATACTACAGCCATACTGCATGGGTAAATATGCATCTAAACAGTAACCGTTTTGCTTTGCTACCTCAATCTGCTTATAGACTAGGTTCCCTATGTTCAACAGAATTATGATGGGTGAAGTCTGGATCTTTGAGTTTCTGAGGGTCTGTCATTATATCACGGCCTTTAGAGACAGGAGAACATTTTGAATTTCACACAGTCTAAATTTTTCCACATATGATAATTGCATGGAACATCAACCCTAGCAGGCAGAGCAAATGCAGAAGATGGAAGTGCAAATTAGTGATTCTCTTCCCAGGCACCATCTGATTCTCAGCCACACAAACAGATACAGGTAGTCCTCACCATACAACCGTAATGGAACTTGCCCGTGATGGTCATAAGTTGTGGCGGTCATAAAACAGGTCAGCCACATGACCAAACCTGGTTTTTATTAACTTTTGTTGTGGTGCTCATTAAGCAGAAGCTGTGGTTGTAAAGCAACCACTACAATTGTTAAGCAAACTCCATGCTCCACTATGGCCACAGAAAACAGGAAGCAAGTGTTGGTTTTTGGTAAAACCATCATAAAATGTGGTCACATCACCATGGCATGCTGCAAATGGCTGTAAATGTGACCATCATCCTGCTGAGCACCCAAAGTGCGGTGACGTGACTATGGAAAAGGCCCGAGAGTTGGAACAGCAGATCCAGGTCATAAACAACCCCTGAGGTAGGTCCATTGTAACTTTGAACAGTAGCCAGGCGATTAGTCATAAATCAAAGACTACCTGTATTGTGCAACTCATTGTTGTGACCCAGGCCCGTGTAGTTGATATTAAAAGCAAAACAGTTCCAAAAAACAAACAGATTTTATTAAAAGAGCTGAGAATTAACTCATTCTCAGCATATTCTAAATGAAATGAAAGCAAAGTCCTTAAAACACCAGTCTTTAGTTTATCTCTGACCTTGGGATAATTAGGCAAACTGCCAAAGGCTTTTCTTGGCAACAGTTCAGGAACAGAAGAAATAACTACAGCCAAACAAGAAGCAATTCTCTCAACGGTTGTTTTCTGGCAAAGAGGCCAAGAGCCGTTACTGGTCTTTTAAGCCTTATGGGAGGGGCCAATAATCTCTTGGCCCTATTCCCGAATCGTCCTCTCTGCTTTAGCTGCTCCTACCTTCTGGCAGCTCTTCTCATATGTGCACTAGGAACAGGCTCCTCCTGTTCCTCTGCCTCTCTAGTGTCAGCCTCTGGAGGCTCCAAAGTCTGCACATCACTCCCTGATGGCCCTGTCCCCATCTCTGCCTCCGATGCAGAGCCCTCATTCGGGCCTTTCCCAGCCTCCAGGACTGGCTCACGTTCTTCCTCAGACTCATCGCTGTCCGACTCCTCTGTCAGTTCCACAGGCTGCTGGCAGACCACAACACTCCTAAAACTCATCAGAATATCTCCCATCTTAGTTACAGGAACAAATGGCTCCAGATGGAGTTGTAAGTTCAGAAAGTGATCTGGTTCATTTTCCAGGGTCAATATTAGGTTGCTAAGGGACGCATTTGTTAAGTGAGTTTTGCCCCACTTTACGACTTTTCTTGCCACATTTGTTAAGTGAATCACTGCAGTTGTTTAATTAGTAACAAGTTGTCAAGCGAATCTGGTTTCCCCATTGGCTTTGCTTGTCAAAAATGTCAGAAAAATGGTCATAAGTCAGTGCTGTGGTAACTTTGAATGGTCTCTAAGTGAACTGTTGTCAGTCGAGGACTACCTCTATATATATTCATCAAAAAAGAGAAGCTAAGCATTTTCCTAAATTAACCTTTAAAATGGGAGAGTCATTTTTAGATTTCCTGAGAATATGATAATAGAGGTGGATTAAAAGGGTTTTTTTTTTCTGTTTAATCTTTCTTCTGGTGATAGATGAGAGTCACCCTTCCTTAGAAAAAATACATCACACCCATTGTAATACTATCACCCTTCTGTGTCCTAAGAAGCCTATTTGTTTGGTTGGTTTCTATGCCTCTATTAGCCCACATCTTCACCTTGCTCTTGAGGCAGTGTACTTTGGCAGGAGAATATAGAAATGTTGAATCTGGTATTGCTGTGCCAGAGATAGTAGACATAGCTACAGCTTTATGGAAGGTTCATTTAGTGCAGGGCCAGAGAACTATGTCCCCCCCCTTATGACCTGTGTACTTCAACTCCCAGAATTCCATTCTGCTCAGGAATTCTGGGAGTTGAAGTCCACAGGTCATAAAGGGACCATAGTTCCCCACCCCTGATTTAGTGAGCCTCTTGACAAGAGCATGACTCCTAACATTCCAGACTGCCACTAGGATGACCAGGGATGTATCCGGGGAGGGAGAGGTCATGAGTTCAAGTCTACCCTTCTCCATTGGGCAAGTATCTCCCTGCCCCCCACTAATTGCAAAACACCCTGGGTATGTGCTCAGTTTAAAAGTCAGGCAAGAAAGATATTTTTCCTGCCAGGGCAGAAAGAGAAAGAGAGAGAGGAAAAAGGACCAGAATAGAGTCCTTACTCTTCACTAAGCAGTGTGTCCCTGGGGAGGGATGTGTGCCAAAAGTCCAGAGAGTGACAGTGACTGTGCAATCAAAGCCTTGTCCCTTTCAAAGCAGTCATTTTGTTTGCATGTTCGTTGCCATCCGCTTGACTCCCCTGTCACTAAGCCACTGCAGTGTATAAAACAAAACACAGGATGGCTTAGTGGCATATATAAACACAACAGCGGAAGGAACAGAGAAGGGTAGCAGAAAGAGAGGGCTGGATTTGCCAGCTTAGCCCCTACCCGGACACTCCCTCTGGCCCCTCTTCTAGCATGTGATATGTTCACACCACAGTTGCAATCCTGCAGCCCCGCGCTGCCACCTCCCTGTACTAGTTAGTTAGTGGGCCTGTACACAACCCTGTGTTAGGAGGTATGCTCTATGGAAACTGCTCCCAGAGAATTACAAACCAGCAGCATTTCATTTGGAGATCAGCGGCTGCAGTTCTCAAGGCACAGAACAGAATCTGAGGCAGGGAAAGGCTCTATGAAAGAACAGTTACATGAACTGGGCATGGCTAGTCTAGTGAAGAGAAGGGCCAGGGGAGACGTGATAGTCATCTTCCAATACTTGAGGGGCTGCCACAGAGACGAGGGGGTCAAGCTGTTTTTCAAAGCACCTGAAGGTCAGACAAGGAATAAGGGATGGAAACTGACCAAGGAAGGATTCAACCTAGAAATGAGGAGGAACTTTTTGACAATGAGAACAATCAACCAATAGAAGAGCTTGCCTTCAGAAGTGGTGGGAGCTTCATCACTTGAGACTTTCAAGAAAAGATTGGACTGCCATTTGTCAGAAATGGTGTAGGGTCTCCTGCTTGAATGGGGGGGGGGTTGGACTAGATGACCTATAAGGTCCCTTCCAACTCTATTAATCTGTTAAAGATAAACCCAGCAGATTAACTTGCTATCTTCCAGGCCAAAAAGGGAACTGTTTGTTGGATGCATTTACCGGTATGTGGCTTCTCAGTTCAGATTACATGACTCTGAATGGCATACCCACAAAAAACAACACATACCAGGAGGACCAAATGACAACAAAATGGAGGTCAGAACTAAAATATTCTACAGTATAATTCTTCCAGGTGGGAAACTCTGCTCATCCCAACCCAAAGGGGAACTCAGGGGAAAAGCCAGCTCCTAATTGCCTTTCTAAAGGCCTGCAGGTGGGGGATATTAGAGTGACAATGAGAAGATGCTAAGCCTGAAATTTACTGCAATTGCATGCAAAGTAATGTTATGTCAGTTCATTTTGTTTCATTTCGGTTTTCCTCCCTCTACCAGATACTCCTCCTCCATGTTAGGCCTTTGTGGTTATATTGCAACAATCAATAACAGCAGTTTCATATTAGCAGCCTTTGAAACATTAAAATGAAAAACAAAGTGCATGAAATGGAATTTATCCTTATTCTAGATCAGATCCTTCTGAATTAAAGAGCTTACTGAACAGTAAAGAGATAATAAATTGGGGTATCTTTTAAGATAGAATATATTTGAATTCCAAGAAAACAGGAACATTAGAAACACAATACCACTTAGCATCAGTGTAATATCTCTACATTTTCAAAATATTTAATGTTGGGATTCTTGTACGTAGACTGGTTTTTACATTTTATAATATAAATTTGTGATGTATGCAGCTACATTGGGTATGTTGTAGGAAGGAATTACATGGAATGTCAACCCAGCTACTGGTTCTAATTCAAGGCTGTCAAACTCCTAGCCTGCAGGCCAGATGCGTCATATGCTGGCCACACCCATGCCGTTTAGTGAAGGGGAAAAATGTCTCAATACGTCACATGATGACACCATGATGCTGTGAATTTGACACCCCTGTTCTAATTGAAAAGCTGGCTGAATTTTAACTTCAGCTGAGTGGGATTCTCAAAGCGGGGGATTTATATATAGAGGTGCCAGATCTATTATATTTCTCACACCTCATTCAGAGATTCAGTTCTGTTGAGAAGTCCCTAACACTTAAAAAGTAAAAGAAAACAAACAAAAAGAGAGAGAAAAAGGACCACCAACAGTAATGTGGTCAGATTTGCTTATGACAGCAATGTACAAAGCTGAGGCATTCTGGAGAGAGTCTGTCCATGTGGCTGCTAACCATCAACCCCAACTACACAGCATTTCGTCCATCCATCAATCAATCAATTGAGAGATATAGAGATTAGAACCTCCCTTGATGTTAAAAGTTTGACAATTGATTCTCTGTCTCCTACAATAGTGAAAATGAGGGGAAACTGAACATGCATGTGTGATTAGCCTGGCGTACTTTCATGGAGCCATACAATGCTTGAACTATTATATGCCTGCACAATGTTAAATGCCTGCTTGCCGTTCCAAGCAGCCTGAACAACCTCATGGGATCCCTCCTCAATAATCGCTCTCATCGGTAGTCTCTGAGCAAAATTTCACAACCTTTTGAGCCCCAGGGGAACTTCAGGTGTCTTGCCTTATCAACACTGCCTCACAATCAAGATTCATCCTGTCCGTGCTTTGTTTAAAAGGAAGCTTTTTTCCATAATGAGCAGCTCAGAGGGAGCTAGGGAGAATGGGAAAAGCCTGGTTTAGATGGCTTGGGCCATGTACTGAAGAGAGGGAGCCTTGTGGGAAATGTTCCTCACTTGAAAGGTCATCCCCTCAAAGAAATATACTACAGGCAGAGATTCAATGGCTGTCTTGGCACATCATGCTGAGGTTGCATATTCTGAGCTTCCTATGATTAAGCAGCCTGTTGGGACAAGCAGCCCTTTTCACTCCTGGCTTTGTGACACTTAGTAGAACTCTCCAAGAAGTTATCATGTGGTTGAAAAAGCCAAACTGGAGTCCCTTTTCCCTGTTCCCAAGCAAGCCAGGATCCTCTGATCAGAAAAAATAGAACTCACCTGGTTATCCTCTATCCAATCCAAATTTATCTGGATCACAAACAAATGGGCAAGGCCTATTCTATTTAATTCACTTTTATTTCATTGGCTTCAAATTGTGTTTCATTCCATATTAAGTAAGTCTGCAAAACATCATGAAAACTTGGAAACACTTTTCTGTTCATTTCCCAGCACATGTATTGCAAGCACGTTTGTCCTAAAATAATACATAAATGGGTGCTTTTTTACTTTAATAATAATATTAAATAATAATAATAATAATAATATTGAATAATATATGAATAATATGAATAATATTCATATTTAAATAAATTATTGTATATGAAAATTGACATATTTTGAAGAACAAATGCAGTCATATGCATACCAATATTCCAGATCTCCTAGAACTTCAATATGTGGGAAAGCAGAAAGTTCATATAAATATGTAGATACGAATTCTTAATTCTGATTATAACATAAAATATTTCATAAATCACTTTCACTATCAAAGCCCCAAATCCTGGACCTGAACTCTTCTGAATTGTGGCGGTTATGGACATATAACAGTTGAGCACTAATTGCCTTCAGAGCTTAATTTCAGGAACACATAAACCAGAAATACGTTTTGAAATAAAATACATTTTGAAATAGATTTGAAATAAATCAATATTTATTGGAGGAGCTAAATTCACCATTTCATAAAGTGATCATAGCTAGGCTACAAAAATCCAGATGACCAGTAGATGGTAGCAAAGCATCAAAAGCTTTCTGCATCTCCTTCTTATCACCTAGTGCAGTGATGGCCTTTTTGCCATCGCATGCCAAAAGCGGGGGGAGCACGGGAGTGTCGTGCGTTCACATGTCCACACCCATAATTCTATTTGCCCTGCCCCCCGCACATGCAAGCGTGACCCCCCTGCGCTCCCCCTGCTTTTGGCACGTGATGGCACAGTGGGCCTGGTAGGCCCGTTTTTCTCCCTCCCCAGGCTCCAGAGGCTTTCTAGGAGCCTGGGGAGGGCAAAAACGGCCTTCCCCACCACCCCCCGGAGGCCCTTCGGAAGCCAGAAACAGCCTATTTGCTGACTTTTAGTGGGACTGGAAGGCCCGAAAATCATCTGGCCAGCACACACACGCGTGCCACCTGTGGTACACGTGCCATAGGTTTGCCATCACGGACCTAGTGGTTATCTTAATTTTTGCAGCCCAGATGTTAGCCATCTCACTAGAAATAATGTCACTTGATTACATTTAACTCTAACTCAATTATGTTCCATCATTAAAAAAATAGTCTGGCGATTAAACTAAATATTAATTAGTACTGATGAATCAAACAGCTTCATTTCTTGGACTGAGACACTGAAGTGTTTTCTTTACTCTAACTTTTATTTGGCTTGTTGTTATTACTATGCAAACCTTCTGCTGAGCATTTAATTAAACAAGTTATCTTTGTCAAAAGACTGGAAAGCTGGGTCTTTTTCAAAATATATGAAGCAGCTCAAATATGAAATGAAAAGAAAACAAAGTTTTGGCCAACAGAAACAAATGACTCATTTCCTTGTGAAAACATACAAAGTTTCTGTTTCTCAGGCAACAATGTCCACCATTCCAGCATAAAATCTCTTTTAACTTCCTTCAGATGTATTCCTATTACACTCTGTGTTTTTCAGTGACCCCACAGTGAACCAAGTTCTTAAGTTATTCACTAGGGATTGCAAATTATCCTTTACAGTCACTAAGTTTGGGGGCATATTTTAACTTTTTTTGTTATACATCAGAGGTATCAGAGTTACAAGGATTTTCTAATTTTGTCAGCACTCTTTGAAAATGAATCTGCAGCAAATATCACATGCACGCATCCCCTCTCAAACACGTCATGTTTTCAACAACAACACTAGGATATGTTTATGCTTGTTTGATGTACCAGGATAGCAGGATAGACCTTGATTACTAAACAATTGCTGCAAAATAAAGCCTAACTTGATGTATAAGATTATCAATCATTTAAGAAACCTGTAGAAATTTACTACATTAAAATCTTGGTTCATAAAGGAACATGTCTGATCTTATAAGAGGATTTCTCAATATTATCTTTACCCCCGTCTGGGATAAAAGATAGGATTCAGCCTTCTTCAGCTTAGAACAGAATCTTGTGTAGAAGGAACCCCACTGAAATCAATAAAGAGTCAATTAGTAATTACTTATGAATCCCATTTGTTTCACTGATAATCTGCAAGAATTACTAATTTCAATTTTTCAGCACAAAATAACCACATATCTGAAACAGGATAATTAGATCCATAAGAGTTATCTACTGCTCATAGTATGCCATTGTATTGTAAATCATCTTTGCGGAACATTCCATGAAACTGGCGAAATTGCATCTGTCAGGCCTATCACGTAACACCTGTAATGAAGAAAAACCTTCCTCAAATTTATGTGATATGTCAATTTAACCAAACGATGAAGGCAAAAATTGCACCTCAGCAAATGGCTTGAGGATGTATGTATACCAAGTCTTCCTCAGCAGCATTTCTGAAGAGCAATTAAAATCCCTTGGCCATTTTCACTAAAGATTTTTTTCTCTCTCTCCAGCCTAAGTGTATTTTTTTGTCTCCTTAACCAACAGCAGGGCTTCTCAACCTCAGCACTGGCTGGGGAATTCTGGGAGTTGAAGTCCGCTAATCTTAAAGCTGCTGAAGTTGAGAATCACTGCCAAGAATTAGAATTCTTAGTCATGCCATTCTCTTGTATCAGATTTTTCATGGCTAATTTATAACTAATTCAGCCAAATTTAGGCATACTTTTTATTTCAAACTCAGTTGATTTCTTATGAGATGGAAGGATATTACGACTAAAATAAACTAGAGCAGGGATGTCAAACTCGATTTCATTGAAGGCCGCATCAGGGTTGTGTTTGGCCTCAGGGGGCCAGGGTGGGTGTGGCCAGAGTAGGTGTGGCCTGCTCGATGTCATGCATGTCGGGGGCGCCTGTGGCGGCCCGAGTGCTCTGCCAGTGAAAATGGGCTCCCGAGCTCCGTTTCCAGCTGCAAAGGCCTTCTGCAACCCTCTGCCAGTGAAAACAGAGCTTGGGAGCAGTGATGGGATTCAAAAATTTTTATTACCGGTTCTGTGGGTGTGGCTTGGCGGCCCTGGCATGGCTTGGTGGGCATGGCATGGCTTGGCTTGGTGGGTGTGGCAGGGGAAGGATACTGTAAAATCTCCATTCCCACCCCACTCCAGGGGAAGGATACTGCAAAATCCCCATTTCCTCCCAATCAGCTGGGACTCGGGAGGCAGAGAATAGATGTGGGCGGGGCCAGCCAGAGGTGGTATTTACAGATCCTCTGGACAACTCAAAATTTCTGCTATCGGTTCTCCGGAACTGGTCAGAACCTGCTGAATGCCATCTCGGCTTGGGAGGGTCGTTGGCAGAGGGTTGTTGGAGCCATCACAACCAAAAATGGAACTCAGGAACCTGTTTTCTCTGACAGAGGCACCACAGACCAGTGCTTCGCTGGCAAAGGCACCATGGAACAGGCACCACGAGCCAGTTCCCAGGGTGGCCCTGCGGGCCAGATCTGGTCCATGGGCCTCAAGTTGGACACCCCTGAACTAGAGGATGCATCTGGTAGAAAGGTGAATGGAAAGATAACAAGTGGGCCCTTCATTCACTACAGCTGCCCTGGAAACTTGTTCCTCCTCTCCTCCATCACATTATCTTGTCTGAGTCAGGAATTCCGTGAAAATGTGTTGTTAGATCATGTATACCCAGACATACATACCTGTCATCTGCTATGTTATTTATTAATAATAATTTTGGCATGATGTCATCAAATGCCTTTCTCTCTTTACTTACAAAACTGCTTTTGTAAGTAAAGAAGATGAGGCCTTTTCTAAGTGCTATTGCTATCTGAGGCAGCACTTTCTCTTTGAAACTTCTGAAATGGGCCCACACCAGAACAGCAAAATGTGGCTGGGGAAAAAAGGGGAAGGGCAAAAATGTTTAAATCATGATCATCAAAATTGATGGCCAGCCCAAAGAATATACCTTTAAGGTTACACTTGAATGCACATTTACGAGACAAATATTATTTTATCACGAAATGGGTTTTGAACGTCGAGTGCTTGTCCCATGGATTTTAAAAGAAAAATCAAGCACCTGTTTAAATCTTCCCCACTGATATCAAAGGTATTAAAACGTTGTTCTAAATTATGTCATGTTCAGCAGAAATAATCTGCAATAAAATCTACACGAAGGAGGAAAAACATATTTTAAAAACAAAAAATGATTATTCCCATGCATGTACAAACTTACTTTTTTTCCTAAGCTATCATTAAAAAAATATAAACATAAAATTTCTCTAGGGTTTGTGGCAAATGAACACACATTAAGATTGTTACATGGCACTTTCAGTATTCTTGAAAAAAGGAATTATGGGTAGTTCTCCATTTACAACAGTTTGTTTAGTGACCATTCAAAGTTACAACAGCACTGAAAAAAGTGACTTATGACAGTTTTTCACAGTTACAACCTTTGCAGCATCCCCATGATGATTTGATCAGAATTCAGATGCTTGGCAAGTGGTTCATATTTATGAATGGAATGTCTATCAAGATTTTCAGTCATCCAGGTCATGGTTTTCCCAAAGGTACTTCTTCAAAAGGCAATTGAACTTTGTTTTTCCTCCTGTCAAAGGAGGAATGGGATGGGATGGGATGGGATCAGTGGTGGGTTGCTCCCAGTTCGGTCCGGTTCTTGTGAACCGGTAGTAATGGCAGTGGGAGGCTCCCTTCCTGCCCTGATGTCATCACTGACGATCTGTGCATGTGTTCCCGATCTGTGCATTTACTACCCATTGTGAACCGGTAGTAAAGGCAAGTGGAACCCACCCCTGGATGGAATGGAATGGAATGGAATGGAATGGAATAGAATAGAATAGAATAGAATAGAATAGAATAGAATAGAATAGCTTTATTTGCCAAGTGTGCTAATGAATACCATCATTGGTATAGGCCAGTGATGGCGAACCTTTTTGCCATCACGTGCCAGGAGGGGAGAAGGTCGTGTGTGTGCCCCACCTCTGTGCATGCATGCACGACCCTCCCCGCTCCCCCATCACCCCGCTCCTGGCACGTGCCGGCCCGTTTTCCTCT
>JANHZT010000454.1:237169-251271 GCA_032468215.1 Stegonotus admiraltiensis
ACAGAAGCCTGCATTCTGGGGCAAGGTTTTTGCTTGAATAAACACAGTGTTGGTAAAGTTGGTGTGTGTCGCTTTTCAGGGGACTCGGACGCTGGGGCAGAACATTGTTCAAAAAGAGAAAATAATTGGGTAGGGACATTTGGATGCCAGTTGCTTATGTTTGGGTTAATGTTTGAACAGAAATTGAAATTTCTATTGATGTTATGATTTGACTTAAGCAAATTCCACTTAGGTCAACATGCCTTTTATTACAATAATTAGCAGGAGTCTTCTTGTCTCTCCCAATGATTGTAGAAATACTGCTATTTCTACACACAGCTGATAAACCATTAATAGTTCTATTATCTAAGGTACCTTTTCTTCATTCTGTCTGTCCTTCCATAATCAAATTGAGGGGATGGGAATGTTGTTGAAATACAGCTTAGTTGAAAGATATGTATCATTAAATGAATTTTAAGACTCCACCCCCCCCCATTGCTATCAAACTATTTCCTACAGTGATTCAATTACCAGAGTAAATTTCTTGTAAAACTTCAAGAAACTTTTTTCTAAAAGCTTTTTTGTGTACAGACAAAGCATGCTCATCATATCCTATGTACATGTTGATTCTTGCATGTGATGATGTGAAACGCATGGCCACTATTTCCTGTATATTAAAATAAGTTGAGAGAGCACTTTTTAAAAGGTTTCTCATGTTTTATAATCTGTTTCTATTAGTTGTAGAGAGAACATCAGAGTGGGGGAATGAAGCCTTTCATTTTTAATGTAGATTGAAACTTCTAAGCAGTTGTTGAAATTTTAAAAAAAATCAAATAGAAGTCTCGCAGGAAAATGACTACTCTTGTTCTAAAGGGTTTCAGGTATTAGATAGTCAAGAATTATGTATGAATGCGTATATGTTGTTGGATGACATGGACTTCTATACCAAACCAGGAAGGCTGTACTTTTGTTCTTATGAGAACAGACTTTTTTAAAATCGTCACACTAGTAGTAATGCTATATGTATGTGATACAGCTGTTTTATTCATTCCTCCTTTTGTTTATTTTTAGTTTTTCAATTTGATTATGTTTATAAAACTTTTAACCTTTTTCAGTTGGATCTTCGGGGTACTAAATCTTTTTACTCTTAGTGATGGAAACGAAAACCTTAATATTCCAAATAGATTATACTATTCAGTCATACATTTATACATGGATACAGATCAGGGGTGGTATTCACTTACCTTTGCTACCGGTTTACAAATGTGAGTGTGTGTGCTCTCTCTCTCGCTATATTCGCAAGTGCCACTTCTGCACATGCACAGAGCCTCCCATGCATGCGCAGAGCATCAAAAACAGGACATGATGACATCCAGGTGGGTGGGCGGAGCCTCCCATAGCCACTGCTACTGGTTTGCCTGAACAGGATACCACCAGCTGAATACCACTACTGGTACAAATCCATGTCACTGCTATCACTGAAACCAGGCAAACATATCCCAAGAAGGATGCCTTTCGACAGCAATGGTCCCCAATCTTTTGGGTACCAGGAACCGTGAAGAGAAGTTTTTCCACAGACCGAAGGGGACTTGATTTTTTGTGTGCTGCCTGTGTCCTGCAGATGGGATTTTGCTTATTTACGTAGACCAGTTTCTAGCATGCCACGGACCGGTCCTGGTCCATGGACCAGGGGTTGGGGACCCCTGCTCTACAGCATCACCCAGCAGTTCTTGACTTTTTAAGTTTGTTGATATAGATCTATAATAAAACATAGTTCAGGTGCACTGAGTTTAAGGGGAATTGCAAGGTTACTAGAAACATCAGATCTATGCTGCGAAACTCTGAATGAAGCCTAGGTGGTAGGAAAGAGATGTAGCCAACTCACAGGAATAATTAGATTGCTAATAAGCATGATAACATATTAATGCATTGATAGAGCAAAGAAGCAGGCCTCTACCTTTAACTGATCAAATAGCTATGAACAGCTACTGGATGCTTTGCTCTTTCCAAATGTACTATGAATCAGAATGAAAGCACATTACTTGTTTTGGTCATTAGATAGTATTATCTCTGTGGAATGCCAATTCATATCTCTTTGTGCTATGCACAATTCTCATATACGGCATTTTAATAATCTTCATGCTGTGCTATGAATTTGTAAGTAGCCTGAGAATGGAAATGCACCACAGGACCGTATGTTTTTTAAAGTTTATTTTCATTATTGTACTTCAGGAGGTGTGGATAGAAAGAACAGGAAATAAAGGTAGCAATAGCAATTTGGGAAGTACAGTATTGCAGGTAAAGAATTTTCAACCTTAAAGGGAGTGAGAAAAAGGGTTCTGATTCATTATGAAAAAGGGTATTTTCATTCAGGATTATTTTTCACAATCCCCCATAGTAACCTACACTGTAGATAGTTTGTGTGAATTATTTCTGCTGAGATACAGAGGTTGAGTTTGTAACCCATGTACTGTTACATTGCATACTGTATTTGCCCATAGTTTCTGCCACTTCTTGTTCAGTTGGTAAGTCGTGTCCAACTCGTTGCAACACTATGGACCACAGCACACCAGGCCTCCCTGCCCTCCACCGTCTCATAGAGTTTGCCAAAATTCATTGCGTCCATAAAACTATCTAACCATCTTGTCCTCTGCTGTCCCCTTCTCCTTTTGCCTTCAATCTTTCCCAACATCAGGGTCTTTTCCAATGAGTCCTTTCTTCTCATTAGGTTTCCAAAGTATTTGAGCTTCATCTTTTAGCCTTTTAGTATTGTCCAGGGGGTTTTCTTGCAAAAAGGATACTAGAGTGCCATTTGCTTCTCTGGTGCCCCACGTTTTGTCACTCATACATCAGTTATCAGACACTATTTTCCTTTCTCATCAAGAAATTACAATCTTCATTCTACAAGACCTAAACTGAACAATATTATGTAAAGGTTGCCAAGTTTCTAGCAATAGCTATGGCTATGGCTGGCAGGAGCTGGTGAATAACTTTTTCTCATTATTAATCGTTTCAGTTTTAGGTTTTTTATTGCTGTGTTTTAAATTGTGCACTTGTTTATTGGTCTGAGTGAACTATAAATTTTTCTTCATTCCAGTGTTTAGGTATTTGCTTATATGATAGATGGTTTTGAAGATGGACTCTGGTTTTCTAGTATAAACTGCTCATCTCCTATTTTATGCCCTCCAGATGTGTTGGATTATAATTGCTATCATGTTCCACCTGAGCATGATGGAAATTCTATGTCATATCCAGAAATCACTAAGTTGTGAATGATTAATAGAAACAAGAGCTCTCCATTTTTGACTGTGCAGTGACATACAACCTTGCTTGTGATCAAGTACACAAGGCAGCAATCATTTGACCTTTTGTATTTATCTTCCCAAATTAATTTTATTGTCTCTGTAAATCATTGAGATTATTACAGCCAAGTTTGAAATTTTAAAATGGGAAATCATTTAATATGCTTGATTATTGTTATTATGATTAGTGGTACAATGAGCCAGATGTTCAGACTGGATTTGGCATTTTTATGCACCTATCAAGTTCTTCCAAGGACCTGGATAGTCAGATGTCAATGTTTGATGGTCTTAAAGGTATCCCCATAAGATCTAAGCTGTCCCAAATAAAGCTGCCTTTTGCAATTGATTGATGGTGATTTTGTCAATGTTGATGGTGTTCAAGAGGTGCCCCAGGTATTTTGAGATTACATCCACTATTGATGCAATCAATCTACCTATCACTACTGATACTATGTTTACTTCCTTTTCCTCACAGTCATTGTACTTCTATTTGCAGGTCTTTATATTTTGCGCTTTCCTTCTGTTACACCTATTTCTTCACATATAATAAACTATATTTAGGATTGTATTTTTGTAGGAACCTTATCAATGGACATCAAAGTGTGAGTTTTATCCTTTGTTTCTTTTTAGGCAGCAACAAAGATAAGAACAGCTGTAACTTTAAAAAAAATTATAATCACAAACCAAAAATAGAATAAATTTCAAGGACCTACAGCTTGAGTTTTTTATTTTCTTTGTAAGTCATCTCATAGAATCTGTTTGACATTTTGCCTAACTTCGGGGTGAAATAATTTTTGCTTCATTATTTATAATAAATCCATAGTCATGGTTGTCACTTTTTTGCACATTTCCAGTTACTAAAAACATTGTGTATGACCAAAATCTTCCCATCCAACTGTAGAGGCCCAAAGTGTATAGTTTGAATTAGTGATGATGTCCAAGCAGAGAGAGTGAACGGACAAGCATGTATACCTCATCAGATTCTTTTTTTTCCTAAATGACTTTGTACCTACTTCCAAGGTTTATGATGGGGAAAATTTTGAGATATTTGTCAAAGAGGAAAATACAAAGGACACTAGGGATTATAGTGATTAGGTCTTTAATGGGGATGTAAAGCAAACATTTGGCCCAAGGAACACATTTACCATTTTGAGACTATCTGGAGGATGTGACCCAAAGTGGGGAAATCTACTGAATGCATGACTTGACAGGAAAGCAAGGGATAAGAATGTACTCTTTCCATGCTCAGTACCTCAGCTTACTTGTGTCCTTTTTTCTGGAGAGAATGGCTTACTTCCAAACAAAGCATTGAACTGCAGTCATCCTCCACATTAATTTTCTAATACTACTTAAAGGGTCAAGTGGGACCAAGACAACTTCATAAAAATGAAGAATATACTGAATGCTATAAAGGCATGTTAACTTCCTTCCAATGGTTTTTTTAAAAAAGCAGTTTAGAAGAACATCTCAGACTAGGCAAGGTTTCTATTAGGAAACAAGAAGTATATGGGCATAATCTTGTCCCCTGGCATTACTTTGTCTACCTTTGATTTAAAGTTACTGAATGTAATTTTTATAAACAGTAGGAATGTAACTTTTCCCTTTTCCCCTCTCAATTTCTTTTACTCTAGTATCAGGTATTTACAAAGGCTAAGTTTGAGAACAGAGGCTTGTTTCTTAATATGAATTTGCCACGTAGGTTTTTTCAATGAGGAATAAAGGTTTTAAACAAATATTGGTGATTTAAAGATAATGTTACTGTTTTAAATATGAACTACCTTAAATGAAATCAATATTTCAGTAAATATCTGAACTACGAGACAATTCTCTTGGCTAATGATATACTAAGTGGAATCACCTGTAACTAGGGTGACACAATACAAGATAAGAGTTATCCTTCCTGTTGAGTTATAATTTTTCAGAAGTTAAGTTAAAAGAAAAAAAAAAGGGAATAGATGAAATTCAGCACTGAATTTTGTACAGGAAAATAAAATGAGACTTGGTATCACAGTCAAATACCTGCCACAAATTCCTGGCTCTGCACGTGTTTATCCTTTTCTACAAAAGTAGAGAAATTCCTGAAGCAAATGATTTTATGTCTCAGTTTCCTGGACTTTCTCTGCTTTTAGAAGATTTCCAACATATAATCATGATGGAAGAAGTCCTCTTTAACTCTCTAAGTATCTCTCCCTGTCCCCCTCCTCTTTTCCCTCTCCCTGCCTTTTCCTTGCCTTCTTCCTCTCTTTTTTACCAAAGAGAAAGTTTAGGGTAATCTGACTCTGAGATCATGTATGTGAACAAAGAGCCATCTCTCACTCGTGGGAATTTAGACTGTGAAACTGACCCTGTAGTCTGGAATGCAGGTTGTGTTCACAAGACACATTCTCAAAATGTTCTTTAACGCACAGGATTTCCATTTTGAGGATAACATGAAGGGAGAAACCCATGTACTGTAAGCACTCTTGAGCTTCTGGAGGAAAGGCAAAATGTAATGCTAACAACTAAAATTAAAATAAGACTGCTGCTTAGGGGACGCATCATTCTGCATTAATATTGCCTGCATGTTTAAAACCTTCCAACTTAAGAAAGAGAGAAATTGATTGGTTTCATGTTTGTTCTGTAATAACAATAAAAAACTTTACACATGTATATTTTAAAACTACTTCAGTCCTCCATTCCAAGAATTAATCCTGTAGCTAAATTCTATATCAAGTTGCTATGAGTTTTAAAATCTCCATAAACATTGTGTAATTTTACAAATAGTCCCAGTTTGACTCTGAATATCTGGCTGGAGGGATGCATGCATTTGCTTAATAGATAAAGTGACTAGTCATTATAAATACAGGAACTCTGCCTTTTATTTAGATTTGCTGGTGGTGCTTGTTCTTTTTTTTGCAAATTTTGTTTAAAAAGTCATGGAATAATGGCACTGTAATACTACTTATTGTTACTTTTGAAATTAATTTTATTTCAAAAAATTAACTCATTGGGATTTTGCCTGCATATTAAAAACGATACGTTTTTTGGCTTTTAGTGATGACATATTAAATAAGAAACTATGACTTCAATGAAGTTAAAATTCATTAGAAAGCTTGAACTTGGTTGTCTGAGCTCTACTGAGTATATACAGATAGTCCTTGACTTACAACCATTCATTTAGCAACTGTTCAAAGTTACAATGGCACTGAAAAAAGTGACAACAGGTTCTCACACTTATGACTGTTGCAACATCCTCAGAATCACATGATAAAAATTCCCACACTTGGCAACTGGCTTATATTTACAAAGTTGTAAGTTGAGGCCTACCTTTATTTCTATTTTTTTAAGGTACACAGTGACTCCCTGTGCAATTTAATTATGCAAGGCTTTATTTCTTAATCTAATAATTACTTGCTCAGATCACAGAAAAAATAATTGCAAGAAATAAATATTGGTATGGAAATGTTGAAGTGATTTGTTTCCGCTGGGGAAAAAAAATCTGTTCTCTAAATTGATGCCTTCCAAGTTGTTACTATTAAAGTACGATTCCCTCCAGGTGTATTGGACTTCAGCTAAGGAATGAGGGAATGCAGCAGAAATCATGATCTGATGCCTGGAGGCTATCAGAACCTGAATGAGGAGAAACATGTCCAAATTCAATCCAAGTAAAACAGAGTGGCCATTAATTCACTAGCTGACTGATTCTGGGATAATATTGACTTTAACAAGAGCATTTCCCCAGACAGAGTAGACTGTAACACAGGACCCTTCTGGTTTCATAGCTCCTGCTCTAAGACAAGTAGAGATTGTGACCAGGAAGACTTCTGCACAACTCTGGCTGGTGAATGGGGTTGCAGCATTACCCAGCATAGGATGGACTGCGAATGGTCATGAATGCCCTTGAAATCTCACAATTGGATTGCTATTATTCGTTTTACAAGGTGCTGCCTATTAAGACCATCCAGAAGCTTTAGCTGCTTCAAAAAGTGTTATATACCATATAAGGAAGTAAGGAAGTGAGCTTCAGGCTTCACTCAGGTCCTCCAAATAGGTGGGAAAATACTTGAATCTCATTGGCTAAGCCATCTAGCAGCCCTCTATAAAAGAGGACACTGCCAGACAAGCAGGTTGTTGAGTTGTACTGGTCTACTATTAAAGAGCTGTTGTTACTCAAGAACTGTGTCCTTCTCTTCTTTCACCGAATCTAATAAAAAGCAATGGCCTACGTGCACACTGGGTGGCTTTGATCCTGCCATATTATATTATTGCTGTGAAAACCACTCTGATTACCAGTGTGTTTCTGAGTACAGTTCAAGAAACAGGTTGCTATCTGTAAAGCTTCATGTGGATTGAGGCTTGGATTTCCAAGGAATTAACTTTCCCAGCTGGATTGTACCTAAGAAAAAAAATCTAGGCCAGTGATGGCTAACGTTTTTGCCATCACGTGCCAGGAGGGGGGGGATCGCACGTGCACATGCCCACATCCATAATTCTATGTGCCCCACCCCCGCGCATGTGCATGCAACTCCCCCCCGCTCCCGGCACGCTATGGCTTGGTAGGCCCGAAAACGGGAAGGCCATTTTTGCCCTTCCCAGACTCATAGAGAGGGTCTGGAGCCAGGTGAGAGAGAAATACGAGCCTTCCCCACCACCCCCCAGGCCCTCTGGAGGCAGGAAACAGTTTCCCTTCTGGTGGGCCCAAAATGCCCAAAAATCAGCTGAGCTCACGTGCCCATTGATATAGCTACGCGTGCCACCTGTGGCACGTGTGCCATAGGTTCGCCATCATGGATTTAGGCAACTAAACAGCACCTGCTAAAGGCTTCTTCCTATTATGAGTACAGTGGGAGGGTATGTGATAGCAGGCATTATTTGTGTTTCACTTATACCCCTGAAGCAAGGGTAGTTCCCACTCCCATGGTCTTTAAAAAAAGCTAGCATAAACATCTTTTTTTTAAAAAAAGACTTTGGGAATTATTAACACCAGCTTAGAAACAAGCTACTATGATTACCACCCAGCATGCCTAACTTGAAATTTGTAATCCAAGTCTTGCCTCACAAAAGCTAATGCATATGGTAGGTAGTTTCTGTTATTCTATTACCTATGCCAATCTACTAAATTTCCTGCAGGGATCATTATTTATTTATTCATTCATTCATTCATTCATTCATTCATTCATTCATTCATTCATTTATTTATTATAATCATGGTGGTGGCGTTTGTGTATTCCATTCTCAATCAAAATGTTTGATGGATGGGGTATCTTAATATTCAGGATCTAATTAACCAATTTAATTTGGATTGGAGGCTTTCCTGTTCAGGTGTTTATTTAATGAGATGATCAGAAATTACTGTTTTGCTGGAGCTACCTGCAAATGCTAAAATTATAATAATGCTTCCAAAGCTCTTTGCCAAGTGCCAGTTTTCTCACAGAGTAGGTATGTATTGCAAACTGTCTAAGATTCTGGGTTTTACTGGATATGAATGGTGCCTCACATGCACTTAGAAAGGACCTGGCCTAAGGACCAGGAGTGAAATCCAGCAGGTTCTGACAGGTTCTGGAGAACCGGTAGTGGAAATTTTGAGCAGTTCGGAGAATCGGCTGGCCCCAGAGTGGGGTGGGAAGGGAGATTTTGCAGTATCCTTCCCCTGCCATGCCCACCAAACCACATCATGCCCACCAAGCCACGCCCACAGAACCAGTAGTAAAAAATTTCGGATTTCACCACTGCTAAGGACAGTCTCTGTGGAGAATGTTTTCCAGCGTGGTATACATAGTATTTGTATGTTTATTTATTTATTTGTGGCATATTGACTGTCAGAATAGGGCGGGGGGTCATTGCAGGAAGGATGTAAATGTGCTTCAATATAGCAACACAGTCAATCATACGTGGAACTCTTTAGAGCTCACCAGAAGTTGGTGTCAGTTTTGCATCTAAGTGGAGAGGCACTTGAGAAGCAAGATGCCAATTCTTTCTGAAGGGTCTCCAGGAACAGCTTTCTGTGTGTGAGTACCAGTGGTGTGTTTGAAACACCTACCAGGCTCAATAATCAAAATAGCTGATTATTTTGGTAGCCCAGAGAATAAAATCTGAAAAGCATGAATGATGTGATAAACACTGGAACAAAGCTTCACCTTCATTCCGATGACAGCCATTACTGTGAGCCATATATTTTATTACACGTTTTGACACTTCAGGAAATAAAAACATGCCTTTCCATCATGTGCATCTCCAACCTGTCCAGATGGCAGGAGCCCACAACTCACCCAGTACATTTAGTAAGTTACATTTCTTATCCTTTAATCATAAAAGAAGCTAAATGGCCACCTATTTTTTTGCACAAGCAAAGGTGCTCCTTTTTTCTTTCTTCTGCTTGCTTCAGGCCATAACATATGGTTTCTCCCACGAGGAAGATTGTCTCTTCTACTCAGTTTTATGTTCTCTGAAGTTATGCTTTTGGTTCTCTTACCCTCAGTCAAACAATTAAAATTTTACTTTATCAAGCATGAGAAGAGTACAGAGAAAAAAAATAACTTCTCTCCTTTAATGCCCTAATTTTTCCCATGACTTTCTTTGAAATGTTAACTGAATGCATATAAAGAGGGAGAATCAAGTTTGCTCTCTTCTAAAACATTAACTTCCAAAAGAACTTATTAACATGTAAACCATAAAACACCCACCCACATGAATCTACAGTTGTCCACGTTTTTCTCAAAACATACATATTTTCTATCTGTTTCCTAACATATGGGTGTTTATAAGCAATGTTTTAAATAAACACTTCTTTGGGTGTGATTTCCTACTTTGAGGCAAATTCTTATTTTTAAAAAATGATTTAATGCACATTTGGAATACATTTGGTATTGCCAGCTTTGTGTGAAATTGTAAAGCCAAGCAATGCTTCAAAGTATAGATAGGTTACATTTTGGATGATCTTCTTATTTTTAGGGGAAAATGTGTGATGGAATTGTTATACATAGGTGGTGGGTTTAAAATTTTTTTATTACTGGTTCTGTGGGTGTGACTTGGTGGGCGTGGCATGGTGGGCGTGGCAGGAGAAGGTTACTGCAAAATCCCCATTTCCTCCTGATCAGCTGGGACTCGGGAGGCAGAAAATAGGTGGGGGCGGGGCCAGTCAGAGGTGGTATTTACCAGTTCTCCGAACTACTCAAAATTTCCACTACCAGTTCTCCAGAACTGGTCAGAACCTGCTGAACATGCTTCACCTTCCCTTCCATTATTTTCTCCCAGCCCCGATTACTCCATCTCAAGATTTTCTTCTTCATGGTCACAAATCCTGGATCTCTTATTTGGTAGCTTCCCCCTTCACCAAGGCAAGCATAAGTGTGAGAAACAATACAGGTAGTCCTCATCTTACAACCACAATTGGGACCAGAACTTCCCACTAAGTGAAGTGCTTGTTAGTTGAGTTTTATGATCAATTTTGCTCAGAGGTGGTATTCAACTGGTTCGGTGTGAACCGGTAATGGCAACCTGCAGGTAGGTCTGCAGGTAGGTCTACCCACTCGGCCACAGTCCCGTTCTATATAGCTGTGTCTTTGATGCCGCACGCATGTGCAGATGGCACACATGAGTGAATTGCCATGTTGTTTGACGCCGTACGCATGCACGGATGGCGTACATGTGAGAATTGCCGTGTTTTGTGATGCCGCACGTATGTGACTGTGCACGCTCACATTTCCGGTGCTGGACAAACCGGTTGCTACAGTATGTGAATCCCACCTCTGATTTTGCTGCTGTCATTAAGCAAATCATCACATTATTGTTGTAAAGTGAACCAATTGTTAAGCAAATCCCCCATTGACGTTGCTTTTCAGAAGCCAGCTGGGAAAGTTACAAATGGTGATTACAAAACCCCAGGATACTGCAACTGTCATAAATACATGCCAGTTACTAAGTGCCTAAATTTTTATCATGTGACTATGGGGATACTGTGTGAATATAAGTGTGAGGATCAGTCATAAGTCACTTTTTTCCAGCACCATTATAACTTCAAACGGTCACTAGATTGTACATTGTAAGTTGTTACTAGTGTTTGTAAGTTGAGGACTATTTGTATCTGGAACCACAAGTAATAGTAGGTTTGATCTGATCCAGAAATTTATTATAACATATTACTCATATGTTATAGTGTTATTAGTTCACATGATGTTGTTGACTCTATTCAGATAGGCATTCTAAGTCCCAACTTCTCTTTATATTGCTAATTTTTTTTAAATATAGGAATTAAAATTCTATTCTCTTGGGAGAAAGATTTAATTGAAATTGTATCAGTCAACACAACGCTTTCTCCCTTTTAAACCTCAGTCACTAAGACATCAGCAACAATTAGCAGTGCAATCTTAGTTGCAAATTGGAGGCAGCAGTAGGTTGGACAACCAAAATGTTGACATTGCTCTCGCTAGTTTGTATTGCACGAAATTCAAATGGGAAATGCAAAAACAGATTATAGTGATTGGGAGCTTTAAATCATCGATGTTTTCCTACATGTAATAGCATCACATTTATTCTGTGTGTTGTTTATAACCAGCTGTTACTTGTTCCTTGAAGGCAAGAAGAATTCAGCCTAGCATAGGGTCTTCATTGTGTAACATAGTGACTACGAAAGGTTTACATGGTGCATGTTGGAAACATATTGTGCTACCCTGTGAGATACCAGAAGCGAGAAACTATTTTGGTCTCTCCTGTTGGGAATCATTCACAATTCAGTCCATGTACTAACATTATGTTCTTTCTCACCGTGTACCCTTCAGCTGCAACTGACATTCTACCTCCTGGTGTTTTGTGCTCTCCATCAACGTAACATGCCTGGCACAGAAAGAAATCTGTCTCCTTGCCCGATTTCTCAAGCATATTAAATGCTCTCACTAATAATCACATGTAAAATTGTAAGGCAATGTTCTTGTAATAGGACAATCTTCAAAGACCCTCCAAACTGAACTGCTAATAGCTCACTGGACCCAGCATGCAGCAGCTAAGTGGCGCTAAGTATTTTAGAGCAATATTCTTGCAAGCAAATTAAAGAAAATGACTAAGGCTTAAAGTAGAGGGGGAGATTGGATGGCATCTGTCCCATGTGGAAGGCTGATTACTTTTTGTGTTGCCCACTTAGTGCAATTTGATGGAACGGCTTCTCATTCAAATGCCATATTATTGTTGGCTGCAAGCAAACAGTTGTGCAATACTAATGAGGGGCAGGTGAACAGCATGGTGGTTTTTAAGACGAATGGCCTCTTGGCTTCAACATGCAGCATTCATTTGGAATGACTCCCAGTTCTTGAACTAATACTGTGCAGTATTATCCCAGTGCTCTCTCTCTCTCTCTCCATCTCTGTACGTGTGCGTGTATGTGTACTTTCCAAATGAATTGGAGAGTCTCTGTGCTATTTTCCACTGTTTAGCCAAGGCCTCTAATGAAATGAGTAGCATTCTTAAAAGTGATTTTTCTAACAGTCAAGAAAAGAACAGATTGGCTCTCAATGGCATGCTCATCCTGACAACTACAGAAGGAGAGTCTCACTATTCAAATTAGTAAGGGATGCTATTTTGGTGCACTTTGGGGAGAAGTCAGTATAGGCGATGTCAGTGATGGGGTGGGGGCATATAGGACTACCTAGAGGACTGAAACAACGCAACTGTCATACTGTTACCTAATTTTCTGAGGTAATGAGGATAGAAAAGTAGGGTAATTGAGAAGTATAGACACATTTAGTATGGCCAGCCTTCCTTGGTCTGTCTTAATTGCACACAAAACATCAAAGTCCTAGTAGATATATCAGTAAATGTATCCTTCCTTCGAACATATGCGAATGTTGCAAAACCTGCAAAAATTTATTTATTTATAAATAAGATTTAATGGCTGTCCGTATTATATACAATAATCTGGGAGGTTTGGAAAATAATAATAATTTAAAAAATACAAGCGTAGAAATAAATAATCTCACCCAGTGCAAAAGAAACATTACTCTTCTCACCTTGGCACCCCTTCATCTTCAGATCAACTAAACAATAAAATGGTTGGGATTGCATTAAATGGAGAAAGAAAGTTTAACCTTTGTCCTTCTGTGGTCCAGATGAAAATAATTCATCCTACATTTCTGTTTGTATTGGGAGGAAATAAGAGTGGTGAATTTCCTCTCACTGCAAATAGCTCCATAGGATTGATTTTTATTAGGACTGCAGAGTGTCGGAAAGGTTTAAATGTGCTTCCTATATCTCCTGCAATTTTTACAATTATTTCTCTTCTCTGCAGCTACTTGCTGATGAACATTAAACACAAAGATATATTGTGATATAACATATCTAATTTAGCACTACAGGTAGTGCTCGACTTATGACCACAATTGAGCCCAGCATTTCTGTTGCTAAGCGAGACATTAGTTAAGTGAGTTTTGCCCCATTTTATGACCTTTCTTGGCACAGTTGTTAAGTGAATCACTGCAGTTGTTCAGTTAGTAACAAGGTTGTTAAGTGAACCTGGCTTCCTCATTGACTTTGCTTGTCAGGATGCAAAAGGGAATCACATGACCCTGGGACACCCCAACCGTCATGAGTCAGTTGCCAAGCATCTGAATTTTGATCACGTGACCATGGGGATGCTTCAACGACTGTAAGTGTGAAAAACAATCATAACTCACTTTTTTCAGTGCTATCGCAATTTTGAACAGTCACTAAACAAACTGTTATAAGATGAGTATCACCTGTATTCTGACCTATTTTATATGATCCACTAGTGCAGGGCTGGGCAAATATGGCCCCTTTATGACCTGTGGACTTCAACTCCCAGAATTCCTGAGCCAGCTTGGCTGCCTCAGGAAT
>JANHZT010000454.1:251371-262057 GCA_032468215.1 Stegonotus admiraltiensis
GGCAAATATGGCCCCTTTATGACCTGTGGACTTCAACTCCCAGAATTCCTGAGCCAGCTTGGCTGCCTCAGGAATTCTGGAAGTTGAAGTCCACAGGTTGTAAAAGGGCCACAGTTGCCCACTCCTGCACTAGTGTGCTGTTAGAATAGAAAATGAGAGCTGAGGAGTAATTTCAGTGGAATACACATTTCCTACGGGATGCTTTTTTTTTTATTTGGGAAAATGCACTTTCTTATTTTGCATGTATGATTCGATTTGCTGTTTTGTGTAGTCTTACTGGCCAGATATCAACTGCATATTGTTTTCTTAATACGCATCTTATTAAAATAGGACTCTACCCTATTGCACTTTAATCGTAATTTGCCTTGTGGCCGCTGCTTTGCAAAAGACCATAATCTTAAACTTGTTTTGAAAACTGAAATCATGCTAAATAACTTCCAAATGGACATCAAATTTTATGAAGATGGGGATTCTTCCCACAGCACAAAGCTTACTTGCTGTATGTTGAAAAAGTATGGGAATCAGGGGACTAAAAGTCTCGTAAAAATAACCAGATTGAGCTTTTTGTGTGTAAGTGTATGTGTCATGGTGCTTATACAATGGGATTTTTATATAGTGCTTCTGAGAGCTGCATTAAATTGGCCCATCTGGTTTTCTCCTCTGTAAAGGCTTAGCTGTAGAAAGCCATAATTTCTGGATCAAAGCAGCTCGGTTAATTATTCCTGAAACATAAGAAAATTAATATACATATTTTGTTTCCTTAGAAAGCACAGGAAGACAATGAAAGTAATGTCAGCCACTTAATGACTCTTTTGTACCTTTCAACCGAGAGACCTCAAAAGAACATCAAGAAAAATCAAGGCAAATGCTATTCCCAGCTGGTATCATTAAACATCTTGTATTCTCCAGAAAGGGGAGAAAAAAACAACAACCTCTGTTGGTATTCTGGAAGGTCTGAAGCATAAATAGCACTAAAATAAAATATGTATCTCTGGAGCCTTGGTACCTGCTTTATTAGAATTCAGACAGATTGGATAATTACAAAAGAAGCTCAACTTAGAGGACTCAATTAATATGTGGTATGACTTGTTAAAAGTTGCTCCTTCCAAACAAAGGATTACTTCACTGTTTTTAAATTACAAATGAAAAGTATGCTCCATCAATAAGGTAGCAGGTAAATTGAGGAATTTTGGCTTTCCTGGGTATCCATTATGATTTCTTCATGAGATTAGTTTTGATATGCAGAACAAATTGCTGGAAGGAGAATCTGCCATCCAGAAAACAAGAGAAGGGCAGATCCCTGCTAATCTTTGAGATCAAAATAACATTTTCCTGTAACATACTGGGAATCGTACTAAAAACAATTCTTCAGCCACAAGCGAGTAAATACATAGCAACTATTAGCAAGGACCAGTTAATTTGACCTTTTTCAGCTTGGTTGTACTCATTATTTAATGGGGATAACCTTTGTTTCTGAGCTACTTCAGTGCAAATGCAAAGGTTTAATCATTGGGATTGTTTAATAAGTGACCTTTTATTACATAGCTATTTCTTTCCTACAGTAACCACATTGTTTTTGAAGCCCTAATTCACCATTTAATTATGCTTTCTATTGACCAAAGGCTTTTTTGGAAAATGGAAAGGTCAAATACTTGTTCCTCGCTGATTAAAATATACTCCTATTCATATGTCACGAGTGAGGTTTATATGGGATGGGTTTCTTTGATATGTATATTGTGTTGAATTGATCAGAGTTACAGGATCTTAAATAGTTATGCTAAGTTACAGTACATAGTTATATAGGCAAATACAGGTAATCCTGAACTTACAACCACAATTGAGCCCAACATTTCTGTTGCTTAGCAAGACAGTTGTTAAGTGAGTTTTGCCCCATTTTATGCCCCTTTTGGTCAAGATTGTTAAGGGAATCACTGCAGTTGTTTAAGTTAGTGAATTGGTTCTTAACTGAATCTGGCTTTCCCATTGACTGTGTTTGTCAGAGGGTCGAAAACATGATCCTGGGACATTGTAACCATCATAAATATGAGCCAGTTGCCAAACATCCGAATTTTGATTGTATGTTCGTGGGGATGCTGCAAGAGTCGTAAGTGTGAAAAGCGGTCATAAGTCACCTTTTTCAGTGCTGCTGTAACTTCAAATGGTCACTAAATGACCATAAATGCAAGTTGAGGATTACTTGTAAAATGATTAGAAAGAAGACACTCCAAAGCAGGGGTTTCCAACCTTGGCAACTTTAAGCCTGGCGGACTTCAACTCCCAGAATTCCCTAACCAGCAAAGCTGCTCCAAAGCATTTTAAGCAAGTGATAAATCTTGATCAGTCAGCATTTTTCCCTGGAGAATCAGGGGAAGATTTAACTTTGACAAGCTTAGCTGATTTGGTGGAAAAGCAGGAACAATAAGTAACTTTTGCTTGAACAGAGGGCCATAAAGATGAATGTCCTGATGAGAATCTGCATGCATTTCCACTCAGCTACCTAAGCTTGTTTCTTAAGAACAAATCAAGCAAACTAGGGCATAATGGCCTACCCTTTGGGGACATTCACCACAGTGATCTCAACATGCGGATCATAATTTGTAGACGAATGAGACTCCATCCTGTGCTTTATGAGTTTTGCACAGGAAGAAAACAATCGTTTACTTTTCTATGATGGAAATTGGCTTTTTGCATTGGTCCAAGTAACACTTGGAAATCATTTTCTTATTTCCTGTTTTCTGTTAGAATTTGTCGAACAATTTGGACACTAGGAAAAATGATCAGTGATGTAATTGAAAGTACTGTCTTAAGAACAATCTCAATACTTTTTTTTTTAAATGTAATCATTTCATTTTGGAATAAACAATGTCATGCAAAGCACTGAAAGGAGTGAGAAGATAGTGTGCAACCGTCCTCCCCTCAAGACAAGATAAAAAGAAAAGTAATATATGGAACTAAATCAACTTTATACTAGCACTTGTAAGAAAACTCCCAGAAAGTGGGGTGAGGATGGGCAGGGAATATTTCAAAACATGACAATTGAAGAGGAAATGTATGTTTCAGTCTCATCTGGTAAAACCCATTAGTCCTTCAATTAGGCAATCTACAAGTTCAGGCAATTCACAATTAATGAATTCACTACTGAATTCTCTTGTAATGAATGCGCTAGTAAACTGGGATGTTGCTTATTTAATTTTTAAAACTCTGAATCTTATCTGTTTTTTCCTGGCAGTAAACCTGATTAACATTGGAATTTTCCTGTTCTGATTTGCATTTTGTGGTTTAGGGGCTTGGCATCATACCTCTGCGTACTATTCTATCTTTGCAAACCCTCCTTGTTTTTACTACCTCCATACTGCATGGTCTTTTGTTTATAAAACTTCTAAGCTTTCTTTTTGAGGATCTCTCACTGGTTTCTTTCAACCACCATTGTCTTCTCTTGTTCCAGTCATTATTTCTTCTTTGTTTTGTAATTTGATCTTTATTCACTCCTGCCATATGAGCAAACCATACCCATGTGCATTTCCTATACTGGTACTTTATATATTTACTTTTATTCATTATTATTTTCTCCTCCTCCTCCCTTCTTTCTCCATTCTTCTCCTCCCTCTTTTTCTTCTTTGCACATTCCTTAAGTATCCATTACAACTGCATGCAATTTAGATCATGTTTTTCTGACAGTTCCAATTCTTACATACTTTATATATCTACTTTTATTCATTATTATTTCCTGCTCCTCTCCTCCTCCCTTCTTTCTCCTTTCTTTCTCCCTTCTTCTTCTTCCTTTTTTCTCTTCTTCATACATTCCTTAAGTATCCATTACAACTGCATGCAATTTAGATTGTGGTTTTTTTTTTTGACATATCCAACTCTTACTTCTATATAACAAAATGATGAGAATTTATACACAACCAGCTTTTCCTTTCAACAAACATTCATTCCTTACAGCAGATCACGTGCTACCAACTAACATTCTACCAGCATTGGCAAGTCTTAATTTTTTTTCCATTCATTTTTCAGTTTTTACTAAACTTTTATTAGGCATACAAATGAATTTACTTCATCTGCCTAATATGCATTATATGATTGTATGATCTGCAAAAGTTCAAATGTTTTCCTGTCAAACACAACTACCTTGATCTTTAATACATTATTTTTGAGCCCTAGCATTATTGTTCCTTGTGTCATGCAAACTATCTGAAGTTTATTGCAAAGCATTCTCATTCTCTGCCAACAACACAGCATTGTTTTCACAGAAAAGCAAATGCACATTCACATACTCCCAGTCAACATGCTAGCACAAACATTTCCCATATATTTATCCATACATATCTTAAATGATTATAAATCCATCACATTTCCTTGTTCTATTTCCTACTAACACTGAATGACTGTGGAAGCAAATTACATCATATTTTAACAGTTGTCCAGTTATACCATCAATACTTGTCGCGCTGCCATTTTTCAATATACTCCCAGCATTTATTACTTCCTTTTCATCAGTGGTTTCTTGAATCCTAATATTTATTGCCTTCATTTCAATTTCACTCATTGACATATCAATATCACTCCTGTACAAAGTCTAAAATACTCCTTCCAGCATTCTCTCACTTCAGCTTCATTGCAAATCAATTCATCATTTTTACTTTAAAGTCCATTCACTATGCTGGAGGCATCTGGTTTAGCAATTTTCACCCACCTCCAAGACAATTTTTTTATTTCCATGAAAATTGCTTGGTATTTTCTCTTCCTATTTTAATATTAGCCAATCACTGCTCTCTTTGACTGCATTCTTTGCAACAATCTTTTTTCCTTTTATACAACCATACAATTTCTCTTTCTCATCTGTTGTAGTGATTATTCTCTTATATGTGGTTTTCTTCATCTAGTTTCTTTCAAATTCCACCAAATATTCTTTTTCATATTTCTTATGCATTTCTGTGGCACTTGGATAGATAAAGGGATAGAGATATATAAATACAATTTCTTCTGTCTCAAGCATATTGCATATATTGTTTTATTACATCCATTTTCCATTCAGGCAATTGGGTGATTAATCTTTTTTCTACTGGGCGCATGCGTGGAAGGCACGTGGGCAAAACACATGCATGGAAGGCTGGGCGCAGGCACGGAAGGCAGACACACACATGTATGAAGCAAGTGTGTGCGCACGGGGCGAACCAGTAGTAACATAATGTGAAACCCACCGCTGCACCATTCACTGGAGCAGGTCATGTGACTTTCTTCAGTTATTTGTGCTTCCATACATACCTACAACAACCCATTTATACTTATATATTAACCTTTGCACATAACTTAACACTTTCACTCACAATGAAACCTATGCCTTCCATATTTTGCATCTACTCTCAACTCAATTCTGCAAGACTACTTTTATTCATCTATCTGTTATTACATCTTTCCACTTTCTCTTGTTCTATGGGTACACATCACATCTATTTTTCATGCATTCATTCCATTTGTTAATTTATTATCTTTACCATTTATTCTTACATGACTGTAAGAAGTAGTCAAGGAAGATGGCCTTCACTAAGATATGCAGGAACTGTTACCTAAGGGAAAAGGGCTGAGACATTAAATTTAGAAAAAGGAGGTGACATTCAGAGAGACTCCTCCCATTTCACTGGGGTAATAGCTGGAAGGGAGGAATAACACAATCAGACTTGTAGCCAGTCTTAGTAATAGAGTTTTAATTTTCATGTGGTTATTTTCCTTCACACAACTTCCATATGCCATGTTGCCACCTTTAAGGGAATGTGTGGGTGACCTTGTGGAACGAAGGGAAGGGATGCTGCCTAGAAAACAATCAGACAAGAGAGGAAGGAGCCCCCAATGCCTTAACAGTCAAAGAAAGAAACTTAGGAAGCATCCACCCGAAAGAGTCAAGCAGTTAAAAGTGGATGTGGGAGGTTTATACTGTACTTCCCAGCTTGCAAGATTCTATTAAGATAGCCTTACAATAAATAAAAGGGATGCGGTGGCTCAGTGGCTAAGACGCTGAGCTTGTCAATCAGAAGTTCAGCAGTTCAGCTGTTCGAATCCCTAATGCCACATAACGGAGTGACCTCCTGTTACATGTCCCAGCTTCTGCCAACCTAGCAGTTCGAAAGCACATAAAAAATGCAAGTAGAAAAATAGGGACCACTTTGGTGGGAAGGTAACAGTGCACCTTCGGCATTGAGTCATGCCAGCCACATGACCACAGAGACATCTTCAGACACCACTGGCTCTTCGGCTTAGAAACGGAGATGAGCACCACCCCTAGAGCCAGAAACGACTAGCACACATGTGCGGGGGAGCCTTTACCTTTACCTTACAATAAATAAAGTAAAATAAACTCATTTAGCTATGTTTCCTGGGTGACCTCACATGCCCAGGTGGGTGCATAGATATTGACCTCTATCCTTTCTTTGGTCAGGGATAAAACTTTTGTGTAAATCTTTAGTAAGACAGTGGGTTACCCGATTTAATAGCATTCGTGCCATATGCAATATTGTCTGCTAAAAGTAAAGAGAATTTGGGCATATTTTGGCCTGCCATAATTGAAATTCAGTTTTACTCTAAGTATGCTCACACTATTAGATGCAAGGAGGATCTGTAATCTAGAGACCAGCAAAGCATTTGCCTGCATCCCATGAACTTGTATTAATATTAATACATACTGATACAAAGTATGTACTGGCACTACACATACTAATACGCACTGAGGTTGCATAATAATGGCGATAAAATATTTAAATTGAGAAATAACGCTGACCATAGAAGATTGACAGGATCTATCTTGCTCATGTGAACTTTCAACGCTTCCCATTTCTTATCAAGGATATACATATTTGGTTCCTTTATGCCTCTATTAATAAATATTTTATTTGTCGAAAATGCATTAGAAAAAAACATGAATTAATATATCTCAAGTTTTTAGTGTCAAAGCAGTACTGACTGCAAATCAATGAATATATGTAGAGAGCAATGTATTTGCTCTTCTTTGCAGTCCATTTTGGAATAGAAAAAGAGATTTTGAAACAAGCAATAATTATCTGCCTGACTTAAAATCACAGAGAATGGAATATACATTTCAGGCAGTGTTCAGTGATGACATAAAAAGAGAAAGATATTTTGCTGGTGGCATTTCCATCCTATTATTAAATAGTTATGCCAACAAATGAGTTGATTCATTTTATCTCCCTTTTATTTTCTTAACTGCCCTCTTTCAATTAGACAGATATATAGAAGTGCAGAAAAGAGAAACAAATATGATAAGGGTTCTGGAAGTTAAACCATATGATGAACAGTTGTGGGAACTAGGTATGTCTAACAAAGAGAAGGAGTAGGGATGAAATGATAGCAGTCTTCCAGAAATTATGGGTGCTCCAACATTGGAGGTTTTCAAAAAGAGACTGGACAATCATTTGTTCTAAATGGTAAAGAGTCTTCTGCTTGAGCAGGGGCTGGACTAGAAGATTTCCAAGGTCCCTTCCAACCCTGTTATTCAATGTTCTATCTATCTATTTATCTGAATACTGTATGGAACAAAGTTAGTTTTCTAATAATTGTATTGTACCAGAACTGGACTACTTATTTTGAGCAATCTTGCACAGGATTGAAGTAATGTGCAAATAATTGAGGTTCAGGGAGTTTAGGTCAAAAGTTATTTGATTGCCTCTGAATCAAATTTGCTTTTTTGGATTCAATCATCAAATCACTTGCCTCCAAATTAATCCAATGACTCTATGGCTGGGTGTCTTATTTGCAGAAAGATCCTTTTCTAAATTGAATTTACTTTCCAAATCAGTTTGACTTCCTTAAATTATCTGATTTGGAAACCCAGTATAGTTTAGAAATCCAAATTGAATCAGTGAGCCAAATTGATCCAAATTGAACTGACATTTGGATTGGTGATGTATTGATATGCACAGCCCAGGTTGCTTATCATCTCAGAATACCTTTCTTGTATCCATTGAACTTCCAATCTGCTGACCTTTCTTTTTTTAAATGCATGACGAGTATGCTTCAGAAACAAGTCTAGGAAGCTTCTTTCATGCTCTATCTTAATAGATCCACAATTCTTTCTATTGGCCTTTCCTTTTCACTTGCTCATCCCCTATAATTCTGCTTCTTTCATGTCGCAATTTCTTTCATCAAAATTCCCTTTGGCAGACTTTTATCTCTAGTATGCTGTTGTTGCTTCTTCTTGTTTTGCTCTTTCTAAATCTACTTTTGTGCATGCGGGAGTTTTCTCCAGCTATCCTTTTTGCATTACAATCAGAACTGCAATTAGACAAGTGAGCTACTTACCTTAAGCAGCAGATTCTGACTGAGGATAAAAAGAAGCTGAAAAAGAGAATTTTATATAGTTTACTCGGTGCTGTCTAAATTAAACCCTTTGTTGGCTTTTGCATTATAATCATTCATAAGCTAACTAAAATAGAAAAGATATTTTTTGATCCGATCTAAAAGACACCAAGAGGTGGAGGAAAGCACATGTTCTAGAAAGGCGTGGGTATCCTATATAAAAATTTGGCCCCTGATACTCATAGATATAACTGCTGTTAGTAGTGGATCAGAGATCTTTGGTGGGTACTTATTCATGCATAGAATCCATATAACCTGATTCCAGATCTTTAGATCTCTACTGCCCAATTGCTCCAAGTCTCATGCAAAATTGATTGATTGGTTTTTTTCCCCATCTTCCTTTCCAACAGCCTCTGCAGCTGGAATGTGATCTCTGTGCCATTATTTCAAACTCAGGTCAGATGACAGAACAGAAAGTAGGATCTGAAATTGACCAGGCTTCCTGTACATGGAGAATGAATAATGCTCCCACCAAGGGCTATGAAGAAGATGTTGGAAAGAGGACAACAATAAGAGTTGTCTCCCATACTAGTGTCCCTCTTTTGCTGAAGAATGCAGACTACTTTTTCAAGGAAACCAATAGTACAATTTATGTCATCTGGGGACCTTTCCGAAATATGAGAAAAGATGGAAGTGGCATTGTATATAATATGCTGAAGAAGACTGTGGACAGTTATCCTGAGGCCAAAATCTATGTGACCACTGAAAAACGCATGAGCTACTGTGATGAGATATTTAAAAAGGAAACTGGGAAGGATCGGTAAGTCCTGCATTGCAGACCAAAATAATTATTTCACCAATTTAATAAGAAAGTGCTATGTTGGGTTTTTTATTTATTTATTTGATTAATAAATCAATCTCTCAAATTAGTGTTTTTAAAAGATACACTCTTTTGGCTGGTGTTGTTTCACTTGACTAGAAAAAGTCCTGTCCATTATCTTCTAATTGCCATTTTCTTTCTTTTTGGATAAGATCCTCAATCATACACATTAATACAAAGGATTTTAATACTGTATGTTTAGTTCACTCCATTTGCATAAGGTGCCAATTTCCATGCTTTAAAATTTGTAGGCAGGATAGTTTCATACTTAAGTGTTTAGGTTGGTACTGTCAAATGATATATGACTACTGTAGTTGGCCATATACAGAAAGAAACACAAGAGAAAAATATATTATTAGTGTACTGCTTGTTAGAGATTTTATGAATTTTCAAGCCTTTTGGTGTTTTTATAAGCATCGGATGATAATATATCCCAAGGTAGATACTGTAGACTATTATTATGTTCTATTTAGCTCCAGATGTTTGTATCAAAACTGCTTTGTAAAATTTGAAGAGCAAAAAATAGGTTGAACAATTAGTTGGGCATTTAAGAGAGCACCATTGTGGTCAGTTACAAAGAGAGAGCAGAAATCTCTTAGGCCAATTTTGTGAAACAAACTACACAAGATCCAAAAATTGAAGTAATACAACCCAGGTGTTATTTAAACAAAATGTAATGAAATTAAAGTGGCTTAGGTAGAGATTGGTTGTTTTTTTTTTCCTGGTCATGAAGAGAAAGGTGAGAAGGGAAAAAAAAGGATTTTAAAGCCTTTTTTGCAACTTTTTGAATAAACATTGTATGTCTTTGTATGCTCCCAAAGTAACTACATTTGAAAAGACAAAATGTGCTTAATAAAGCTTTTTTTTTGCAAAGTATCACTAGATTACACAGCACTATACAGAGTATAAGAAATTGCTACACCCTAAGTTGATCATGTGAAAGTCAATAGTGGGCAACAGCAGAAGAGAAAGGAAGTATAGCTCAGGGAAGACAGGGATTTTGAAGTAGAACTGACAATAAATTCATACATTCATTGACTGAAAAAAAATATTTTTTACAGTATGGATTTGTATGTTGCATGAATATTAAGGCAGGAAAACTGTTAACATATAGCCCTATTGAGCAAACGGTGGGAGTTGTAACTGGTATTTTCTTTCCTCATACACTCTTAATTCAGTAGTTCTCAACCTGTGATCTGCAGACCACTGGTGGGGCCACAATGTCATCAGAGGGGGTCCACAAAAGCTTGAAGAAATGTTATGATTTAAATCTTGAGTTAAGTCTTATTGGTCCATGGCCATAAAAAGGGATCTATGGTGAAGAAAAGGTTGAAAACCACTGTTCTAGTCAATGTGAACCTTGGTAGTACAGTGGACTAAAACACTGTTATTAACATCTGCTGCTTGCAATTATTGCAGGTTCAAATCTCACCAGGCTCAAGGTCGACTCAGCCTTCCATCCTTTCTAAGATGGGTGAAATGAGGACCCAGATTGT
>JANHZT010000457.1:0-13073 GCA_032468215.1 Stegonotus admiraltiensis
CCTCCCTCCCTCTCTCTCTCTCTCTCTCTCTCTCTCTCGCATATTTATTAACTGAGAAGGTTCGCGTCATTCAGAATTAACAGGGAAAGAAGAAATAATGGAATTGCCTTAATATTATTTTAATGGTTTTAATTAAACAACTTTTAATGTTTAATTAAAAATGAATTTAACAACAGAGAGTCTATGGCTTCTGTGCCTAATGATGAGGTCAGCGGCCTCTCTGAGCAAACATGAGCCACCAGTCCTTTCCTTGAGGTGGCCTGATTGATGGAATGGTCAAAAACCGAACCAAATCATACTGGGAAATAAATGTTCAAGTTTCATCAGAATTCTTTGAAGCAGAGATTGACCAAAAAGACTATCAGCCTGCAGAGGCAGCATGCAATCAGGCACCTACCCTGTTTTCTCCAAAATAAGACATCCCCTGATAATAAACCCAATTGGGCTTTTGAGCGCAGGGCAATAAGGCTAAGCACTTATTTCAGGGTTCAAAAAAATATAAGACAGGGTCTTATTTTCGTGGAAATATGGTATGTATGACAGCTTCAAGAGATGTTATGCCTGAGCCAATGACACACCCAATTCTGAAAATAAGGGACCATGTTCTGGTAGGGCCTTTTAGCCTGAAAACATGCTGGCAGCTATAATGGGCTGAACCAAGGCAATCAGGACATGTCTTTGAGAGAAGAGGTAGCATTGCCCCTAATCATAAAACATAAATTGTTTCAACTTCTACCTTCAAAATGATGTTGTGATGATCCCGGGCATGGCACGAAAGCAACACAACCAGAGAACAGGTCTAACTCCCCTTTATTGCTCCAACTGTGCCCACAAATGTTCCCTCATTCACTACAAGTCCTGGAGCAAAGCTCTCACTCTCACCTTCAGAAGCCTCTGGCTGCAAGTAGTCCAGTAAGCCAGGTTAACCAAACAGCAACCAGGGCCAGCAGTCCAATAAGCCAAGTTAGCTACACAGTAACCAAAGCAAGAAGTTCAGAGAAGCAGGCAAACTGGCAAGCCCCACAAAACAGAGTACAGCAATCTCCAATTTTTGGCAAGTGCACATGAGGCTCCACAGATTCAATGCTTGTTCCCGACAAGTGCCCCTCCCACCGGCACCTCCTTACATCTCAGTCCCCAGGTGTGCCTTGTGAAAGGGGGCGGGGCACTCTCCTCCTTCGTAGCCAGCTCAGTCTGCGTTGATCTCACCGTTTCTCTTCCCTCCTTGCTCTCGGATCAGGAGGGGGTAGCCCTTGCTCTTCTCCTGAGCTCTCCCTGTCTGCAGGCCTTTCTAATTCAGAAAAGCCTCTACACCAGAACAACTAGACACAAGGACAGTTTTTTTCCCCCCGCATGCCATCACTCTGCTAAACAACTAATTCCAACAACACTGTCAAACTATTTGCTAAGACTGGATTACTATTATTCTTCTCATCCTTCCTATTACCTATCTCCTTTTCTACTTATGACTATAACCTTGTTGATTCTATCTTTATGGTTTATATTGTTTTATTTAGTTTCCTGGTATGATTCTGATTGCTTATTTAGTGTCCTATGACTATCACTAAGTGGTGTATCTTATGATTCACGATGAATGTATTTATGATGACTATGATCATGATATATCACTTATATCTTTTATATACACTGAGAACTTACGCACCAAAGACAAATTCCTGATGTGTCCAATCACACCTGGCCAATAAAGTATTCTATCAAGCCATTGGAGCATCTGGGATTATATAAGAATAACCTCCATTGAGTTTAGTACTGAGTCCATGCAGCGAGAAATGAAAACAGATTCGGCACTAGAGATTGTCCTTGACTTACAACCACAATTGAGCCCAACACTTCTGTTGCTAAGCAATAACTCACTATCAAGTGAGTTCTGCCCCATTTTAAGGCCTTTCCTGCCACAGTTGTTAAGTAAATCACTGTAGTTATTAAGTTAGTAAGATGGGTTGTTAAGTGAATCTGGCTTCCCCATTGTGTGTGCTTGTCAGAAGCTTGTCATGAAAGGTGATCACGTGACCCCAGGACCTGGTGACCATCATAAATTTGACTCAGTTGCCAAGGGTCTGAATTTTTATCTCGTGACCATGGGAATCCTGTAACAGTCTTAAGTGTATAAAAAACTGTCATAAGTCACTGTAGTGCCATTGAAACTTTGAATGGTCATTAAATGAATCGTTGTAAGTCCAAGACTTCCTGTACATGGGTACAACCAAGTTGTGATTTGGGACACTATGCTCATCTTATAGGTAGTCCTTGACTTACAACCACGATTGGGGTCAGAATTTCCACTGTAAGTCATTGCAGTCGTAAGTTGAGTTGGGCCTGATTTTACAACCAAATATTATGAGAGTCACTATGTGAATCACCACAATCACAATTAAGCAAATCCGCAGTCATAAGTGTTGACCCATTTTTCTGAAAAAGCAGTTTTTTTTGGCCAGAAATCAACAACAAAGGTCACAATCCTTTGTTTACTGATGGTAAATGTGAGCTACCAAATTGTAATCATGTGACCATGGGGAGGGGGCAACGGGTTGCTAACGAATGGTCATAAATCGAGGGCTATCTTTTTGGATATACCTTGCGAGTTTTTTTAAAAAAAATAATGAATGGCAGTAACAGCCAAAGCAATGTAGAGAATGTTCATAGCGCTTTAGAGTCCTACGGTATTACAAAATATTAATAGATCATGCTTTAAATGATTGCACAAACAATTAGAAGACACGCGTAAAAGTATCTATAGAGATTTTTTGACACAATTTCTCAGTCACTAGTTTTCTCCTCTGGTATCTATGATCACATCAGAAAAAGAGCATGCTATGTAAAAAATGCATACATGGTAAGTAGAAATGTCTGACAAATTTAAGATTACTCACTTGCGTATTGAGCCAATTTCCTTTGAATTATAAAAAAAAAAAACCCAAAGTGAACTTTTGCCCATTCATAGACAGAGAAAGGATTATAATGTGCTGTTTCGGTTAGCCAGTACAAATATATTTTAAATAGTAAACTGTGACCTTGAATTAGCATAGCAATAAGTATATAACTTGGTGTTTTTTTCGTCGTCTACGTAGAATTATGAATGTAAAGGATTGCTAAATGGTGATTTTGTGTGTATGTGTGTGTACATGCATGTGTGTGTGTGTTGCTGAATATGCAGTTAAAACTGAAAAGCAAAGAAATTCACCCAAACTGTAGGGATTTAGAAATAAGCTTAAATATATGATAGCTTTAAAATTTAAAAACAGTACTATTGGTGCTTTGGGTTAGTGGTTGAGTTTTTTTCTGTGCAGCTTATTATTTTACAGACACGTGTCATATGACAGAGAATTATGCGTACCACACATAATTCTGTAACAAATGAAATAAAGAATAATGCTCTGATTTGGGGTTGTGAGTTTGATAAATGAAGAGTTGGCACACCAATTGAACACTATGGAACAGACCACGCCACAAACCGAAGATAAATATTTTTCCTCCAGTGAGGAATGTTCACGGTGTATTATGCCTTTTCGATTTGTGTATGATGCCTTCCAGAACATTAAGCACAAGGCGAATACAGTCTCATTGTGTCAGCTTTGAAGCTATGCAAAGCATATATGCCTTACTTCTAAACATCAGTGCACGGCTAAGCAGCTGAATAAATGCACGTGATTTATTTTCCAAATGTCAGCTGCCAGATCTTACTAGTCTCATTCCTTGAGCTATTCAGGTCAGATACAACGTTGTTTTGTTATCAGCCAGTTCCGCTGCCTCTTTGGAAAATCTACTTTGTGTGATCCAACTGATCCCTGGAGAATTTGGTGCAAGGGTTTATTTCTCCTATCTCAGTAGTTGTAGAACAGGACAGCAACCTTTTCTGAGGGCAAAAATAGACAATGTCAGCCGTTAGTCACTTATATCCCATTACAAATTCAACCTACAAGTGTAGTGGTATGGGTGAATGACCTTGGGAGACAGGCCACAAACTAGACAATGGTCAAATAAGCAGCCCTGAATCCACAGAAAAAATGGCGAGAATACCAAACATCTCAAAAGAGACCCTTCTTACATTGTTGGACTACAGGTAGCCCTCAACTTGCTTAGCAACTGCTCAAAAGATACAACACCTCCCCCAAAGCAATTTATAACCTGGTTCCAAAGTTACATTTGCCCTCCCTCCGACATTAGGGCATGTCAAATTTTTCAACTTTCAATTTCCAAACATTAGAGGTGTTCAGACCAGGGGTAGGTTCTACTTACCTTTACTACTGGTTCACATTGCACCCGTGCAATGCATGGTCTGCATGCACACGCAATGATCTGCATGCACAGATCAACTTTGATGACATCTGGGTCAGTGGGCAGAGCCTCCTGCCGGTTTTACTACCGGTTCTTGCGAACCGGTCTGAACCGGGGGCAACCCACCACTGATTCCAACATTGTGACATGCCTTGGCGGTTGTAAAGATATTTTGGTTACTTTAATATAATTTAGATATGCTCGGTAAGTAACTACATAAATATTACAACTTTTTAACATTTTGTTTGGTTTCATTTCCGTGGTCACATGATCGCATTTTGGGCACTCAGCAACTGGCCCACATTTACAGCTGATTGCGGTGCCCTGCTGCAGTCACATGACCAGATTTGTTCCGGAAACTGGTGTTTACTTCATTTCCAGAAAAAAATGCCCCACAGCAAACAATAGGTGCTCTTAATGATAGCAGAGTTTGTTTAACAACTGTGACATAATGTAAAAAAAAAAAGGTCATAAAATTGCATCCAGTCATGTGATTATCTACTTTGTGACCATGATGATTTATAATTGCAATTGGAAGGCTCAGTGATAGTCATAAGTCAAGGTCTACCTGTATAAAGGTGAGGGTGGGGGGAGAGATAGTTTTAGACTTGGAAGATTAATGTCATCCTTGCAAGGTAGGCTAGACAGGAAGAATACCCAGGAGCATTAATTCTTATGTTTACATTAACAGAATTTTCAAATTTGAAAATGCATCACTCCCATCAGCCTTATGTTACCCATTCTACTTAAAAATGCATGAGAATGTTCCTCGCTTTCTTCTAAGTAGCTTGCCTTAGCAACTACATCCATTAGAAATATGGCTGAAGGTTAGCTATGTTATTCCAACAACTCTTGCATTCAAAAGGATAGACTTGAAGCTGCATTTAGAGCCATCTAGCTATAAAACCGTGGTTGCGTGGCAATGCTACTAGGTCAGAGCTGCAAACATCCACTAGGTGGCAACAAGGGATGGAAAAACCTGAACACTTTGCACCCATTCTAAGTGGATATTCGAATCCCTGATGCATAAATATATATTTACGTAATTTATATATCTAAACCTGCAAGGGAGCATGGCTGTTTGCCATACAGATCATGTATGTTGAGATTATACTTTTAAATTCTCGGTATACTGCCATTAACTTGGATGGTCAATAAGGGACAACCCATACCTATGTATTTTGTCTCCAAATATTTTTGATTTGTCCTATTCTTTACTTCCTGTAAAGTCCCTTTTTAAACAGCTATAACATAGCATTCACTTGACCCCCTCCTTTCATTTGGCTTAACATTTTTAATATGCATGCCAAGAATTAGGGTTTAGCAAATATTGGATTAGTGACCTTTCCTAGAATGACCTATGGAATCCAAAGTGGTTTTTACTCCAAGCTGGAACCCATTTTTTGTTTCACTTGGCAGTGGCACCCTGTGAGACAGTTCACTTTTGTCATCATCCTTCCCTGCAATTCTCTTTGCAAAGTGTGGCTGAGGAACATGATTAGTCATGATTTCATTTGTTCTGTATTTTCACGGTACTCAAATTTAAGTTCCCTTGCCTTGAATGACAAATGATTTGGAACTGAAAACCCCAAACAGTTATGTTATGTATAATACATGCAATATATACATTACACTAGCTTCTTCAATTCCTTCTACCCGCTGTGTAATGTGCTATGAAATTGAAGCATGCCTATCTGTTTCATCAGGATCTGATAACTCATTGCTTTTGGTATGTCATAGTTTAACATTTTATTTTACAAGACATCTTTTGTTGATTATTTTTGGGGAGAATGGTATATTATTCCCTTTTCTATATCGAGTTTTTAAAAATCTTGTATCTAAAAATAGCTGTTGTTATATAATGCACATTGCCAGAAATTGAAGCTTTATCTAATATTTTTACTATTCATGGAAAGGAATCAACTCCTCTTATGTGCATATTTACTAATCATGCACTTAATATACAGTTTCAGAATACTCATTCTAAAGAAAACAGGACTTCAGATCTGTAATATATTTGTTTATAAGGAGAAAAGCCTAGTGTAATTGTACATCCCTAATTGATATTAGTGTGCAAACATAATAGTTGTCTCCATTTGATGAATAATGCATTGAAGATTTTCATTTGCTGCTGCTTTATCCTCATATTGAAAAATTGAAGCACTTTTATTATCACAGATTCATTATAACTGTTGCAGAGGTGGGTTTCAGCAGGTTCTGACCAGTTCTGGAGAACCAGTAGTGGAAGTTTTGAGTAGTTCGGAGAACCAGTAAATACCACCACTGACTGCCCCCCCCCCATCTATATTCTGCCTCTCGAGTTCCAGCTGATCGGGAGGAAATGGGAATTTTGCAGTAATCTTCTCCTGGATTGGGGAGGGAATGGAGATTTTACAGTATCCTTCTCCTGCCACGCCCACCAAGCCACACCCACAGAACTGGTAGTAAAAAAATTTTGAAACCCACCACTGAACTGTTGGCTTGTTAAAGGGTAGACAAAATCGATCCCATAGACATCTCCACTAGTGCCAACGTTGTTGCACCATCTGACTTTAAAAAAAGAATTAAAAATAGAATGTTGACATATGGCAAAGTGTTAGTCTGTCCAAAAAAGTTTCTGGTCTTCCAGGGATATTCTTAGGAAATGAATGGTGTCATCCTGCCCAGAAAAGTCAGTAAATCCCGGTCATGGTAGCCATCTTGGGAAACTAGTAGGAATTGAGGGAGAAGCCACACCAGTTAATGAATGAGTCTTTTTGCTAATTGCATCTTCGAAAGTAAACATTTGTGAGCATCCCAACAGCATGCTTTCAATGTACATACAATGTTCGTCGAAGCATTTTTACTTCTTTCTAACCTGCGCAACTTTGCAACAAGTAGAATTTGTTTTTCAAAGCAGAACCAAAGCAGTCGATTATCACTTGCAATCATTCCTCATAGGGATGAGTCTTTTGGACTCAAAAGTCCATCTGCTTCTAGCTTCTTTTGCCTGAAGAATAGACAAAGTTCCCAAATCACAATGAATTATTCTAATGGTAACTCTGATCGGAATTTATTAAAATATCAAAATTAAAAATAAGGCCAAATCTCCACTATAAATTGTGACTCTAATGAAACTAATCAATCTATATAAATTAATGACAGTAATTTTGTCAACATAACACCATAAGCCAGTGATGGATTTTCATGCCTGGCATTTTGCTAAATGTTATATCTTTTGCGGGGGGAAATCTAGTTCTCCTACAAGTTCTTCACTTGAGGTCTAATTGTTCTTGAATAAAATGTCTTTACATTTTATTATTTCTAGGTTTTTGTAAACTCTAAAAGAGCATTGTGATATTTTTGCAAAAATTCATAGTATTATAAATAATAATAATAATAATAATAATAATAATAATAATACTTTTATTTATATACCGCCCTTCTCCCGAGGGACTCAGGGTGGTGTACAGCCATGGTAAAACACATAAATATAAAAGTTAAAAATGTTTTAAAATCGGATTAAATATTTTGGCCCACAATTAAAACCATTATTAAAATTATTAAAATCCCCCTAAATTTAAAACCAATTAAACTCAACCCAATTAAAAAATCAGGCTATACCATAGCTATATCTATGAATTTAATTCACCTCAGCTAGGGCAAAATAGAGAAATTCATTAAAAGCTATGGGTGTTTGGGGATCCAGTTAATCTCATGAATCCCAGGAAGGCAGTCTTAAAATCTACTAATAAAAAAGTCAAAATATTCCTGAAAGATCAAATACTCCTTCCTGAAAATTTGGATAGAATTATTATAAGTAATTTACTGTGTGAAACATAATAAAATACAAAGAAAATAAGTATTAAAATGTATTTTCCCTCATCTTCCTAATAATATGTTCAGCATAAGAGATACTTGTAAAATGTCCATCTAGAAGAGCAGAAGTCACAAAATTGAATTGGATGCTAGCAAATGTAGCTAAATACTTTGAAATGTCAAAAATATCCAGGTAAATCGTATGGCCTTTAATAAAGTTAAAAGGTAACTTAAAATGTAATGGAGAACAAAGTTTACCCAGCGAAGTAACTGATTTCTGATTTCATTGCCCTTGATGTAAATGCTAAGGATAGATTTTGCCTAGTTGAGAAATTTATGGAAAGTCTAGTTTATTAAAGAATGTCTTTGACAAAACACTAACACAATTATCTTTTCTGAAGGAGAAACAAATAGCCTGAAGATTTATTTGCATAGATCACTTTCAACCAAAACCTAAATGCTTGAACGCAAGCCGTATACTCCACAGAGGGAGAACTGGCCTCTAAACAGAACACAGTCGATGATACGCACTTGGCCATGCCAAGAAGAACACAAAAAAAAAACCTTTGAAAGCGGACACTCCACAGTGGGATTAAAGTCCCAAATCCAAATAGGAATGCCCTGAAACAATGGAGGCAAAGTTTAACACTGAACACCTGGAGTGCGGCATAGATAAACTGTCCTTTGCTACAGAAAAACAGGCCCTGTTTGATGCAGATTGAATGGCAGACTGTCAGCAAGCAGTTCATGGAGGAAAGAATGAAATGTTATACACGGGTATTAAAATCATCTGATTTGCTCAGAATTCTGGCCATTAAGAAACAAATATACAGGAAACCCCAATTAGAAAGCAAACACAGGTTTTTTTTCCCCCTTACTGGAACTGATTGTCAGTTAGTTGTCCAAACAACGGTACATACACAAAATAATTTTTTTGGCTAACTCTAGATAGAGAAACAGGATCATCTGCACAGAGAAGAAGCATCTTTCTAGTCACAATCAGTTTGGACTCTTGACTAGCCAGAATAGAGCTGGAAGGGACCTTGGAGGTCTTCTAGTCCACCCCCCTGCTCAAGAAGGAGATCCTATAACATTTCAGACAAGTGGCTGTCCAGTCTTTTCTTAAAAACTCTCCAGTGATGAAGTATTTAAGAATGGTTAAAATTCCATATGAAGAATGCTGGTTGTGGGATGGATTTGATACTTCTGATCATCACTGGGCAATATTAAAGAAATCGTCATCTGTCAATAACTCTTTCTTGTCTACAAATGCCTTGTCTATATGATCGTTCCTGTCACCCATCTCCTCCCACTTATGACTGCATGGCTGTAACTTTGTTGCTTGTATCCTTACAATTTATATTGATATTGATTGTTTCCTGATTGCTTATTTGTACCCTATGACTACCTTTAAGTGTTGTACCCTATGATTCTTGATGAATGTATCTTTTCTTTTATGTACACTGAGAGCATATGCACCAAAGACAAATTCCCTGTGTGCCCAATCACACTTGGCCAATAAAGTATTCTATTCTATTCTAAAACGGATGTGCTCTTCTAAGTCACAAATTTTTTGCCGCGTTAAAACCATAAAGCACCTTGAAGATTAAAAAAACACAATCCAAATATAGGTAACATATATAAAGTTAAAAAACCAATGGGGAATTTGTATGACAGATAAATTAATTGAATAATCATGTTCTAATATTTGTTTTCTATTCAAGGTACATGAAATCACAATCACATTTTGAGATATCTGGTAATTTTGTTCAGGTTTTAAAATGCTGAATGATTGCAGCATGTCAATTGTGAATCATAAATTAAATAAATTCCAAATTATTTTTTCACTATAAACGGTAGTAATAGGGTTGGAGGAGGCCAGTACAGCAAAGAGTAGTCAGAATAGCTCTGTTTTGTCAAATGGTAAGACTAATATCTAATAAATATAATTGTAATTTGTGGGGACATAGCAGCTACTTTGTGTGAATGTCTTTAGGTTCAACCAGATAATTTGTCCTAATGAAATACTATGTTCTCTGATTGGTAGCAGATTTTAATATCTCAGGCTGATCAATCCTGTACCCAAAAAATAACATTGCTTTGCCTGATGCTTTCCATATGCCCTAAACATATCTGACAAAGACCAGTGCAAATGTTGTATATAAAATTAGAAGGAGGAAGCAGAGGAAGTACAAATACCTATCACTTCTTTCCTATATACCTAGCCCTGACTATAACTGATATAAATCTGTAATTTAAATAATCAAACATTTTACTCTTCTTTATCCTATTATCATATAACACTACAGTATACAAAAACCATTCATTTTGAACTGGAATTAAATGCAAGCCTGAAAATAAGGATAACATTATGTAAGAGTAGGGATTAAACATTGGCATTCCATGCACTTGCCACCAGAGCTTTCTTCCTGGGTGCATCATTCATCCACCCAGCATGGAATGGTTGACATTGATTGGCACTTGAGGTTTAAGGCTGGATTCCTTACTATTCCCATCTGAAGATTTGAACCTGGAGTATCTGAATGAAATACATGATCAGGAGAATTCCAGACAATAAGTATAAAAACAAAATTCAACTCCACAGAAAAAGTTTGCCTCCTTGCAGAAATACAGCAAAGACAGCCTTCTCTTGACCAGAAATCGGGAGCATGGAACAGTCACTAAGTTGTTTCAGTTTTTTGAGTTCATTAACATCCACGCAAGGGCAAATGGAAACGTGCATTGCAATAATCATGATGTAAGCTCCACCTTTCTGTATTTGCATAAGGGGTGGAGTTGGCATCATGACACCTGTTGCTTCATTTTGGTATCCGTGTGGCTACCTGGGATGCATTTACTTACTGCCTCCATACCAATCATTTTGGAACTGATCGCATTTATTCATATGGTTATTAGAACAAATTCACAGTCAAACGCCTGGAGGATAGTGTTCCATATTATCCTCTTTCTTAAAAAGAATAAAAAGAGAGAGAGAAAACTTATTTGTAGCAATTTCTTTTAGCTTCAGGGCTTCCCAGATTATTTTGTTTCTTTATTATTAAACTTGCTGTATTACCAATACAAGAGCGGTGGCTCAGTGGCTAAGACACTGAGCTTGTCGATTGAAAGGTCAGCAATTCAGCGGTTTAAATCCCTAGTGTCGCATAATGGGGTGAGCTCCTGTTACTTGTCCCAGCTTCTGCCAACCTAGCGGTTCGAAAGCATGTATAAAATGCAAGTAGAAAAATAGGGACCACCTTTGGTGGGAAGGTAACAATGTTCCATGCGCCTTTGGTGTTTAGTCATGCTGGCCACATGACCACGGAGACGTCTTCAGACAGCACTGGCTCTTCAGCTTTGAAACTGAGATCAGCACCACCCCCTAGAGTCAGGAACACCTAGCACATATGTACGAGGGAAACCTTCACCTTTACCTTTTATTACCAAGTGGCATGGTACCATAGGAAACTAGCCTTTTTCTTCCATTCCTAAGTGTCCTCCAGTGCTATATATCTTTTCCTACGATGCTTACATTCTGACTTGAAGTTTTTAAGAGTTATGTACCTTTTTTGAGGGGAAGTCAGACTAGGAATGGTTTTCTTTCATGCTTTCACTATATCTAAAGCTAATGGCGGAGAGTGGGGTAAATATCATCCTAAATTGTGGAGAGACTTCCAAAATAACCATGGTGTGCCATAGGAATACCTAAGAGAATCTGGATTTTGCATTTTCATTGAAAAGATCCAGTCCCTTTTAATTCAAGTTTTAACTCTATCAAAGAGGCAACTCGGTAAAGGAGGGATGGATGGATTTCCAAATGCTGTTCCTAATAATATTAGGAATAAATTTAATGCAGCTTTATTACCCTTTATGAATGTTACAGAGTTACATTGATGTAATTTAGAGCGCATTGCATCCTAGGGACATTTGTGTGAAGCTCAGATCTCCTCCTTCCTCTCGCACAAAGGCTGGCATTCAGTTCATTTCGGCTATGACAAATTATTTACATCAGAAACGCTGACTCTTTAAAACCTGAGATCGGGGAAATGTTATTTATGCTAAAAGTATTAATTTCTAATAGTTTTTAGTCTCCTGCTTTATTACTTCTTGTCTTGCTCTCATTTTGGATCATTATCCCTTACTACTTCCCAGATGTGTGCCTCTGGCAGCTCAAAGGTTATGATTTTGTGTTTTGATTTTCCTAGACAGTTTGCTGAGTGCAGTGACTGCTACTGGCATTGTTCCAGCTGGTTGTTTATTTTGTTACTGCTACAGGAAAAATATTCATAAAATATGGTTGCTTTTTTTTTTTTAAGTTACCAGTGGAAGAAGTTTAATCTATTCCTTGCCTATTTTTTCTGATCTTAAAGATTAAGACCTAAATCAAAACAGTCTCCAGTTTTATTTTCAGTAGGGTCTTTTAAAATCTCAGGGTTTTTTGTACAGTATGTTTTCAAATTGCCCTTATTGAATTTTAAGTGTTTGGCCAATCACAAACAATTGGGTAACAAATTTTGAATGTCTCTCTAGGGGCTAAACCCAAGGCTGTGCAGGACAATACAACATATAAACTTGTTTTACCACAGAAGAACATCAGTCTAACTTTTAAAAAATTGGCAGAATCATTTGTGTACCTGTTGGAAGCCAGCATTCCAACTCAAATAGTAATATTCCCCAACCTTTCTGGATTAATGTTGATTGGGGGAAAGGTGCATATATAATATAAAATGCAAAGCTGGGGACAGATTTTTAAAAAAGATCCACATATACTAATGTGTATTAATTCAAGATCATATCAGGACCTGATTATCAAGTTGGGAAGCTATGTTGACTTATCATTTTGTCTCTTTTCCACAAATGCAAATTCTTTAAAGTTTATTTATGTTGAACTGTCATGGTCCTGTGGTCCATTTCCCTATTGTTAGGAATTCTTGCCTTATTCAACTCCTAAGCACAATTTGGCCTTTTTGGCCTCCCTC
>JANHZT010000463.1:239998-250878 GCA_032468215.1 Stegonotus admiraltiensis
CTGCCCTGGCTGGGGTTTGGAAGCCGCAGAGGCAGAGTTTGGGGGAGAGAAAGAAAGACTTCTGCTGCTTCTGCTTTGGGCTGCATGCAAGGAAAGCAGCAGAAGCATCAGAAGTCTTTCTTTCTCTCCCCCAAACTCTGCCTCTGCGGCTTCCAAACCCCAGCCACAGCAGCGGCCGTTCTGAGAGTGTGCTTCCCATTCTATGGTGATGGCTGGAGCTGGAGCCTGCAGGGAGAGCTGGGCCAGGCCGTGGCTTCTGCCCGGGTGCTTGGGGTGGGCACCAGCAGCATTGGCTACGAGCTCAAGGACCTGATGCTCACCGGTTTCGCCCACATCGACATGGTGAGGCCTGGGAGGTGCATGAGTGGGGGGACAGGCACTTGTGTGGCTTGGTGCCTTCGGGCCACTCGTGTTCTACACACACCCTGCAGGAGGGAAAAGGCTTGATGGCGGCACGCAAAGGAAGCCTCTCTCTGCTGGACTCCCAGCTGTGAGTGCACAGGCCGCCTGGGGCCTCCTGCACCCCTGAAATAATAAGTACCCAAATAATAAAGTCAAGTCCTTATTTTGGGGTTCAAAAGAAAATAAGACCCTTATTTTCGAGGAAACACAGTAGAACAAACTTATTCTTAGCCTATACTTTTTTTATTTTATTGTTTAAATTTACACCATTTATCCACCAGAAGTTCAACGTGTCATATGTAAAAGTTTTTACTTTTCTTTTCTTTTCTTTCACAACCTATCTGTTCTGTTCATTATACTGAAATTTTTCCCTTACCGTATGCAGCATAGAAATGAGCTCACAATAATATTTAAAAACCAACAAACTCAAAATCAAGATTGAAAGAGTCACAATTTTAGGTTAAATATGGCAGCCTCTATTTTTTTACACATTTTAATTTCTATTTCAGCTATACTTTATAAAGAACAATCTTTTCAAAGTAAACATGTTACCATAAATATATTTCTTAAATTGTGCTAAATTTCTTGCTAACCAGGCTAGTTGGCTGTACTCTATTTGCTAATTTCCATTGCTCCAAAAACAATTACTGTCATCTAATACATGCTGGTAATTTAAAGGGAGAGAACATTTTGATAATCCATTTAACACTCCCCCAGAATCAATTCTCTTCGAGTTCTTATGGGAAATTTTAAATATGACTCATTAAACGTGCTTCATTTGCAAACTCAGGCATACCAAGTTAGAAGAAACAAGTTACTAAGTAATATTTATGGGTTATAGTCGGAATGTAAAAATGATATAGAATTTATATATTGCTTTAATTTAAAATAATTATGAGTTAACCCTTAATCAGCTTTTGTCCTGACTGACTGCAGCTTCCTGCAGTCTTTCTTAAAAACCAGAAACCCAGTGGCTAACAATGGCTATCCTGAATATAGGAAAATGATGTAACAGAATTTTACTTTCTTATGTGTTCATTTTCCAGGAAAATCTTCCAGAATCTACAACTATCTTATGGAGGAGGATAAACAGTGTTAAGATATTTAAATTTAGTAGTTGGAGGAATGAAGTCGTGCAGTGAGCCAGGACACAGAGTTGTAGTTGATTGATTGAGGAGGGCGGGCTCTTGCGTGAGGCAATCTGCGCTGGGATTGGTTGATGTGGGTGTAGAGGGGGAGTTTCCTCCCCCCCCATCTTTGTCTTCTATGTGTTCTGTGATTTACCTGGTGATGCTCCTGTTTGCCCAACTATCTAGTTTGTCATATATATTGATGTAAAATATATTTATTTATATAAATGTCAGCGTCTCTGACTTCCTTTGGGAAACCCGCTGCGCAATTCCCTGACAAACAGTAACTTTCTTTTTCTCCTCAGTGAGAAGGAGAGTCGCCCATGGGAAGAAAGTCAAAAAAAGTCAAGATGGCAAATGCCTCATTCCTTTCTTCCCATGTTGTGGTAAATGTATGTCTCCACAGTTTTGAGTGGGAAACAGTAATATTAAGGTAAAGGTAAAGGTTCCCCCACACATGCGTGATATTTGTTTCCGGTTCTAGGGGGCAGTGTTCATCTCCATTTCTAAGCCGAAGAGCCAGCGCTGTCCGAAGACATTTCCCTGGTCATGTGGCCAGCATGACTCAATGCCGAAGGCGCATGGAGCGCTGTTACCTTCCCACCAAAGTTTCCATATTTTTCTAATTGCATTTTTACGTGCTTTCGAACTGCTAGGTTGGCAGAAGCTGGGACAAGTAACAGGAGCTCACTCCTTTATGCAGTGCTAGGGATTCAAACCGCTGAACTGCCGACCTTCTGATCGACAAGCTCAGCGTCTTAGCCAGTGAGCCACCACATTCCTATAACAGCAGTATTACAAATCTCTAAATACAAATAGCTATACTGTCTATCATAGATTTTCTTCTGAAGTTTCAGTTCTACCTAAGCAAATGAACATTGGACTTACCTGAAGGTTCTTTCTCCTTGGTGATTTTTAAATTCGTGGCCAATGTTTAATTCATTTTAACTGTTTTAACTTTTGTATTTTTTGTGTTTTATTCTGGCTGTTCACCGCCCTGGGTCCTTCGGGAGAAGGGCGGTATACAAATAAAATTATTATTATTATTATTATTATTATTATTATTATTATTATTGCGCTGTGTGAGAGTCCATTGAATAGGCTATATCCTGTCCGATTGGTCTGAGACTGAGGAAGGAATTTGAATAAACACACCTCGTCTTCCTGTTTATCCCAGTTCATCAACGAGGTCCGGATCCTAAGAACCAGGTGACTTGAGCAGAATAAGACAAGAAAACAGACAAGGAAGAGAAGAAGACAAAGAAAGGGAGGGTATGGACTCTCACACAGCGCAAGGAGAAAGAACCTTCAGGTAAGTCCAATGTTCATTCTCCCTTGCGCTGTTTAGAATCCATTGAATGGGATATACCCAAGCTACATATTCCTAGGGAGGGAAGATACAGAGGAGGCGGTCAGGTCCCCACATGGGAGGACTTGCTGAAGGACTCTATGACCGAAGGTGGCCTCAACCAAGGCAAATTTATCCAATTTGTAATGCAGAATAAATGACGTCAGGGAAATCCATGTGGCCACCTGGCAGATCTCAAGGAGGGATGCTTGGGTGGCCCAGGCAGCGGTGGTAGCAGCGCTGAGTGTTGAATGCGCCGTAATGCATCCGGGAAGTGTTTTGTTCCTACATTCGTAGGCCAAAGATATGCATGCTTTAAGCCAGAGAGAAATGGTGGATGAAGATACCCTTGAGCCCAGGGAAGTAGGTTGGAATGAGACAAACAAGGATTCTGTCTTATGGAAGGATGCTGTCCTGTCAATGTACCTCTTGAGAGCTTGGTGTACATCCAGTGTGTGCCAACGCCTTCAGTGGGATGAACGGGATTGGGACAGAAGTTGGGCAACACAATCTCCTGGGATCTATGAAACCAGGTGTTGATTTTTGGAAGGAAGGTAGGGTCCAGCCGGAGAGTCACACGATCAGGATGGAAGATGCACAGGTCCCTTAGTATGGAGAGGGCCGCCAGTTTGCCAACGTGATGAGCGGAAGTGATCGCAATGAGTAAGGCCACCTTGAAAGTGAGGAACTTCAGAGTAACGGAGGACAATGGTTCAAAGGGTGAATCCATCAGGACCTGAAGTACAAGACTGAGGTCCCAGGAGGGAAATCTGTGAACTGTGGGAGGATGGAGATTGGATGCTCCCCGAAGAAAACCACGTACACGAGGGTGATGTGATAATGAACCGTGGTCTTTTCAGGGGAGGATTGTAGCCAAAGCGAAGACTTGCCGTCTCAGTGTTGACCGCAAGGCCGGTCTTGAGGCCCACTTGAAGGAATTCCAGTACGTGTGGAATGGAAGCGCAAGTAGGGTCAATGTCGGAAGAAGCGCACCATCGACAAAAAGAGGACCAGGTGGCGTCATATATATGAGGGGTGGATTTTCTGCGAGAAGCAAGTAGAGTGGAAATCACCTTGGATGAAAAACGTTCCTTCCTTAGGATCTCCTGCTCAATGGCCAGGCGGCTAGCTGAAACCATTGGGGTTCTGGATGGTGGACGGCCCCCTGAATGAGAGATATCTGACCTGGTGGGATCCTCCATGGACTGTCCATTGAAAGTTCCCCTGAGATCCGTGAACCAGGGACAACAAGGCCAATACGGGGCGATGAGAATGACTTCTGCCTTTTCCTCCAGGATCTTCCGTATGACCCGTGGAATAAGGGGTATCGGAGGGAAAGCGTAGAGGCGTCCCGGTGGCCATTTGCAGCGAAGGGGGTTGGTCACCTCCGCCCTTGGGTTCCAGTACCTGGAGAGGAATCAAGGTACCTAGGCGTTGGCCAGACTGGCAAAAAGGTCCATCTGCGGTTGGCCAAAGCGGAGGGTAATTTGATGGAAAAGATCTGGATGTAGTTGCCACTCTGCTGGGTCTATGTCCGTCCTGCTCAGCCAGTCCACCTGAAGATTGGAAGAGCCCGCAATGTGTTCTGCCTGTAGGGAAAGAAGGTGCCTCTCTGCCCAGGCTCCCAGCTCTGCAACCTCGGTCATGAGGACCCTGGACCGTGTTCCGCCTTGACGATTCACGTGAGCTTTCGTAGTGACGTTGTCCATCCTGAAGAGCACATGTTGACTGGAGAGCTAGCGATGGAAGTACCGTAGAGCTAGATGGGCCACCCGCAACTCCAGCCAGTTGATGTCGTGGCGAAGATTCCCTGGTGTCCAACGACCCTGGGTGATCTGGCCGTTGAAGTGACCACCCCAGCCGAAGAGACTGGCATCCGTGGTCAGGATGAGGCATTGGGGATCGAGAAAGGAAGATCCCTTTTCTAGAGCTGTGGATGTCCACCAGTTGAGAGACAAGAGAACCCTTGGTGGAACCCTGACCCGGGTGTTGGAATTGCTGATGCCCGCTTTCTGACTGGGAAGAAGAAACCACTGAAGCGGCCGGGAATGTAGCCTCAACCCAAGGAACAATCGAGAGACAGGAGATCATTTGACCCAACAGTTGGGAGAGCAGAAGAAGTGGAGTTCTGCGGAGTGATCTGACCTGACTGACTGGGGCCCTGATGTTGTGTTGGCGTTCCTACGACAGGAAAGCGAGACCGGCCCTTGTGTCTATGCGAGCTCCCAGATGAATGAGATTGTTGGACGGGGCCAGTTGGCTCTTCTCCCAATTCATGGTGAATCCGTGGAGTTGTAGGGCTGTGATAGTTGCCTGAAGATCCATATGCGCCTGTTGAAATGATGACGATTGTATAAGTATGTCATCTAGATACCACTGTAATCTGATGGGAAAAGCCCACATTGGTGAAAATATGGGGGGTGGAGGAAAGGCCAAAGGGGAGGGCCCTGTATTGGAAGTGAGCCTCCCCCCACTGGTAACAAAATCTGAGGAACTTCCTGTGAGATGGCCTAATTGGGAGGTGCAGATAGGTCTCCCGGAGGTCTATGGATGACAGATAGTCATCAAGTCTAATGCCGCCCAGGATAGAGTGAAGTGAATGCATTTTGAAACGCCTGTATTTAATATGAACGTTCAGGCGTTTCAGATCCAAAATGGCCCTGTTACCGCCTGACTTCTTCTGAATGAAGAAAAGAATTGAATAAAAACCAGCACCCTGATGGTCTGGAGAAACTGGTTCAATGGCTCGAATGGATAACAGATGTTGGATTTCGGCCTCCATTAAAGACCTCTTGGCAGGATCAGAAGGAAAGGAGCACCTGATGAATCAACGGGGGTGTGTGGAAACAAATTCCAGGGTGACACCTAGGGAAACTGTCTGGATGGCCCAAGCATCTGTGGTCGTAGAACACCACCTATTGGAAAAAAGGGTGAGACGGCCTCCGATGGGATCCTGGGAGGGGCTGACATTACTTCCTGCGATAGGGGCGGAAACTGGAGCCCCAAAAGGGCCGTCTGGACTGGGGCTGACGATTGTGATCTCTGAATTGTTGTCTGTCCTGAGATCTGTCGGACGGAAGATTGAATGAACGTGAAGGGGCCAGCGGAACCCTGGAACCTTGGGTCTGTTGATCGAAAGGACTGCCTACGGTAAGGAAAAGTGGAGTGTCTGTCGGATCGTCTGGACGAGAAAGGGAGAATCTTCCTCTTGTCCCTACCTTCAACCAAAATAGGATCCAATGCTTCGCCAAAGAGGTTTCCACCTTTGAAGGGGGCTGCTGTGAGATGCCACTTTCTCCTCATGTCAGCCTGCCAATGACGTAGCCAGAGAAGACGTCGAGAGGTCACATTAGAGACCAGAGCTCTAGAAGCGAACTTTGCGGAATTAAGGGTGGCATCGGCCATATATTCCGTGGTGGCTATGACCTTGTTGATATCCTGGTGAAGACGAGTGTCCTTGGGAGAAGCTCTGCTTTGCATTTGATGGAGCCAAATGAGTGACATACGTGCAAAGAAGGATGCCGCAGTGGCTGACTTGATAGCCCAAGCTGTAGCCTGGTGAATCTTATGGGTAGATGTTTCTGCTCGCCTATCCTCTGAACTTAGACCCTTGGAGGCATCTGCTGGCAGGATGCTGGAGAAAGTAAGACTAGCCATAGAAGCATCAATCGAAGGTAGCTTAAGTAGATCTTCGAATTCCTGTTCAGTGGAATGCAGCTTTTTGTCTAGTCCACTTGGGTTGGAAATGGAACTGGGCTGGACCCATTGACGCTGCACAGTATCCAGAAACAGGTTAGGTGCGGGAACTACCTCCTGTTCTGTCACAGCCTCTGTGAACAGGTGAGTATTGGAATCCTGGGGTTCAGAGACTGCCTTAGAACCAGAGGAGGAAACACCTATATTGGCGGTGACTCTGGCCTTGTGCAACAAGGTCTTGAAAAGTTCATGTTTGAATAGACCTGAGGAACGGGGCTTGTCGGAAGAAGACTCCTCCTTGTCAGAAAGGTTATAGTCAAAGGTTTCCTCCTCATCAATGATGGACTGGTCGCTGTGCTGAGAACAGGAGGGAGACCCAGTGGTGGAGGACACCTCACTGTCTAGATGGGAAGATGCCCTGGAAGGGTGCTGTGGTTGAACTGAAACAGAAGAAGGTGTCAAGATTCCTCTTTGGGTGAGAGCAGTATCAATGCTTCTAGCCACCGTCGGAGCGATAAGGTCGCACATCTCCCGAGGAAAGGAAGAAGGAGGTCCTTCTTCTGGACGAAGACCAGCAGACGTAGGAGTGAAAGTGGCCGGAGATGGAGAAACACAAGATTGAGACTGAACAGGTGGAGTGGCATCAGATCCCTGAGCGAAGACCTCTCCAACGATGGACTGATCATCCATAGCAGTAGTAGATCTGTTGGGAGACCAAGATGCAGTATCCTGATGAGGTTGAGCAGAGATGGACTGTTCCTGCGGTGGAGATGGCTGAATAGGCATTATGGAGGGTGGCGGGGTGGGTATACGATGACTTCCGCCTGCCTCTTTGCCTTGTCAAATTGTTTATCTAAGACCAGATGCCTTCGTTTGGCATCCCTCTCTGCAGCCGCAGAAGAAGTGGAAGGGGCAGGCTGAGAAGCTGGTCTCTTAGAATAATGCTTGCTCTTGGAGCTTTCCTCCTGATGAGAAGGCGATTTGGAGCTCTTTTTAGAGCAGCTACGATTAGCCATTCTGGAGAGAGTGCCTGAAATAATATAAGGCCTTATTAGAGAAAAAATATTGCCTTAATTCTGATTAACTGATGAGGAACACTATACAGAGTCCAAATCGGGATTAAATTTGGTATATCTCTGGTGCTAACAGGCCTCAAGGTAGGAACCCCCCCCCCAGGCCAAACAAAATGGCATCGGAATGACTCCACAGTTTAGGCAATTCAAAATGGCGGCTGCTAATTAAGAGCCTGAGGAACCGGCTCTACTCACTTAAATGGGCCAGCGATTTAGCATGAATACAGTGACAAGTAGCCATCATTAAATAGGACTGCAAACAGCTCCAGAGTAGACAAAACCGCCCTGTTTTGAGCTTAATTAACACCACCGTGATTATGGGACCAACGGGATAGTCCCTGTGAATGGCGGCTCTGGCAATGCATGGGAGAGCTGACTCCGTCAGAACGGAGCCTCTTCTCTATCCCCACTGCACAAGGACCAATAGAATGGTCCTCCCCGCGCACCCCCAACAACTCAGTTAGAAGTGTAGAAATCCGAAAGCGGCAAGCATTCCGACTTGCTGATGAAGAAAAACCACGGCTCAGCTGAGCTGCGGTGAGAGTGCGCTGCTCTACAATCCCCTGAACTGGCAATAGTTAACTAAAATAGAGAACTAGTCAGAAAAGGGGAGAATTATAGGAGAAAGGTTAGGTTTAGAGAGTCCAGTAATGGAGAGAAAGGAAAAACACAAGTCTCTTGGATCGGACTGAGTAAAGAATTGGGATAAACAGGAAGAGGAGGTGTGTTTATTTAAATTCTTTACTCAGTCTCGGACCAATAGGACAGGATGTAGCCCATTCAATGGAGTCTCTAAACAGCGCAAGGGAGAAAATACATACCGTATTCTTATGAGACACAGCAGGACAAACTGTGTTCAGATGCTTTTGTAATCATGTCAGGACACAGATTTACTCACAGCCTGTGACTAGCCTAAGCAAAAATCAATATAAGGCCGTCCTTGTTTTGCAACAGAGACTCACCAGGGTGGTAATGCTGGATCTTCTATATGTAACCAAATCATTATCTCAGGCTCCTACAAGGCTCAGTTATTGAACAAAAAGAAACTTGAGAGAAATACAGGTAGCCTTCAATTTACAATTGTAATGGAGCCTGCCCATTAGTCATAATTTGTGACGGTCACAAAGTGAGTATTCATATGACTGACCTGATTTCATTATATTTTTTGTGGAGGTCATTAAGCCAATCACCATGATTAAATTAATCCACAGTCATTAAGCAAGCTATTGTTTGCTAAAAGCCAGAAGTAAACATAATTTTTGGCAAAAAATATAGTAAATCACACACATATGATCATAGGATGCTGCAAGTGGGTGTAAATGCAGACCAGTTGCCGAATGCCTAAAATATGGTCATATGATCAAACGGGGGCCTTTAATCAGAATTTTGGAACTATCTTTTTTTGGGGTGGAGGGTGGGGAGTCCATTGTAACTTCAAATGGTTGCTGAACAACCAATCTTAAATCAAGGATTACCTGTATGCAAGAACCATTAGTCAGGCAAATGAAGCGGAAACATGTTTAAACTCTGCAAAACAAGACAATATTACAGAATTACAGTAGAATTACAGTAACAGTTGGAAGGGACCTTGGAAGTCTTCTAGTATAACCCCTTGCTCATGCAGTGGTGCTTGCTTATACCAGTGATGGCTAACCTTTTTGCTGTCATGTGCCAAAAGTGGGGGGGGAGTGGGGGTGGTCTATATAATTCTATGCGCCCCGTTCCCCACACATGCGTGTGCAATCCCCCCACGCGTCCCCCACTTTTGACATGTGATGGCAAGGTAGGCCCGTTTTTCACTCTCCCCAGGCTCCAAAGCCTTTCTAGGAGGCTAGAGAGGGCAAAAATGGCCTTCCCCACTCCCCCAGAGGCCTTCCGGAAGCCGGAAACAGCCTTTTTCTTGACTTCCAGTGGGCCCAAAAGGCCCGAAAATCAGCTGGCCAGCGTGCACATGCACACCGGAGCTGAGCTCGCGTGCCCACCAATATGGATTCATGTGCCACCTGTGGCACACGTGCCATAGGTTCACCATCAAGGCCTTATACCATTTCAGACACGTGGTTGTCCAGTCTCTTCTTAAAAGCCTCCAGTGATGGAACATCAACCATCACTGAAGATAAGCTATTCCACTGATTAGCTGTTCTTGCTGTCAGCAAATTTCTCCTTAGTTCTAGGTTGGCTCTCTCTCTTTTTTTCCCCAAGTTTTTTATTTTTTATTTTTAAAAAACATATCAATGCTTGAACAGTGTGGCACCTGAGTGTCATAAATTTTGATACAAATAGAACAATATTGATCACATTTAACACATTTAACACGCTTATATAGTACTGATAATAATACACATCATTATGTTAAATTATAATCTTTCATTATTTAGTTATTCAAAATTTCAATGTTATTTTTATGCTAATCACCAAATTCTGAATGTCATACCTTTTAATACAAATAATGGATTGATTATATTACAATTAGCAAGCTTATATAATTCTAATAATAGTACATACATTTAAGTTACCTTGTAGTCTTCCATTATTTAGTTATTCAAATTATAATCCTTCATTATTTAGTTATTCAATATTTCAGTACGTTACTTTTATGCCAATCATCATATCCTACATTTTAATGCAGATAAAATATTATCAGATAAAATAGTATTAATCATATTTTTCATTTAACACTCTTATATAATTCTAATAATAATACACATATTTATGTTAAATTATAATCTTCCATTATTTGCTTATTCAATTTATAATCTTTAATTATTCAATATTTCAATATTTTTATGTCAATCACCAAATTCTACATGTCATACATTTTAATACAAATAAAATATTATAATCATATTTGTTAAATTTGGCATGCATGCACATATTTATGTTGGATTAAAATCTTTCATTATTTGATTATTCAATAGTTCAATATATTATTTTATGCCAGTCACCATATTATTTTAATATACTTGATAAAACCATGATTCAAATTCTGATTTCCCCTCTCATTATTACTTCTCATTATATAAAAATGTGTATTTTCTTAATCCCCTTCCCTTTAGTTTCCATCCCTATTCTAACTTTTGACTATGCCACTACTATATTTAAACATATTCCTTTTCTAGCCATTGTCTCTTACCCGCTTCAAAGCTTTAGTTGTTTGTTTCTTAGCTTGCCTCCCATATTCCTCTCTTGGATCTTTATTTCTATCTACTTCCACATCTTGACTACTCATTT